>DWLI01005098.1:0-10332 GCA_018249915.1 Cecropterus dorantes dorantes
AGATATTTTATTGACAGATATGAGTAGAGTGATTATCATTTCGATAATATCTTAAAAAGTACCCCACGCTTTTTTTTTTAAATTTCGATTTTCGATTTTTTTCGATTTAAAGTTTGAACGAAATCTGGCCGTTTAAAGTGGGTCAAAATCGCGCCCAAAGAAGTCCGTTACAAACATACAAACATACAGGTGAAGCTAATAAAAAGCTAATAAAAAAGAGAAAGCGACCAAAGATAGGTAACATGTTTGCTAGTAGACTTTGTTTTGTGTAGCTTATTTCATAGAACGTATGATATGATGGTACAATAAATTCGGCCTGGTAACAAAATGTTTTCTAGTGCAAACCAGACATTTTGGACCTAGTATTCGAATAAATGTTTTGATTAGTTCCATGCGAACCAGGCTGAGCGGACATGCTGCAATTTTTAAAAGCCCATTTTAGTTGAGAAATCTGGTTATTTCTTTTGTGCCTATAATAATCGAACTTACAGTTCCCATATAAAACAAAATTACCCGATTTAAATAATGCACTGGTAGAGAGACACCATTCTGATATAAAAAACTTGGCTTAGCAACTTTTTATAATATTGAAGTAGCAAACGAGCGTGCCGCCTATCTGCTGGTAAGTGGCAACGCCGATGAACATCTCTAATCATTTGTAGATTAAGATCAGTGTCTTACCTGAGGATGGCCGCAAATGCGTCGTCACTCCTGAGAACTAAGTTGGAATGCCTCAATAAGTATGTCGCTTACCACACTTACCCTTCACACCAAAACACAGTAGTGCTTAACACTGCCGTTATTACACAGAAAGAGATCTGGTTGTGATGGAATGCTTCTGGAGTCGAACCATAAATTCAGCACTTGAATTTAAATTTGAATTTGATTTCCACATAAAAAGGTAGTAATTGTTTATTTTGATACATTGACTGACGACCATTTCGCATAGTGATAGTTAAACTAAGTTAGTTACTTAAGCTCTAACTACAACAACGCGTAAAAAATGAACTAAACCCGAGAGAATAATTCGCTTAAGCCAACTACCCACGTCGGTCATTAACCCTGTAATTTAATAAAGGAGTTTTACAAATCAATTACCAGAAAAAAATGGCCGAGCGTAAAATACCTGTGTAATTTCACGCAAATCTGTTATCGGAACTTCCCAGGCACAAAATTATGAACTCCCAAACAAACATGGAGTTAGCTCCACTCTGCAGTTTTAATTGGCTTTTATAAGCGCTTAAATCGGGTGATTAATGAGATATGAACCTAAAGAGAACCTCTGAACCTCTGAACCTGATTCGTGTTCTTGTCAATTTTTTGTGCTCTCGTGGAGTCATTGGCTCTACATTTTGTTTTCATCTTATACCTTTAACTTGTGACTTCGGGTTTCAATAAAGAAATTTTAGTTACTTATATTACTTACAATTTAGATTATAGAGTCCATCTGATGGTAAATGGTAGCTACTGCTTATGTAATAAGCGGGATTTGACTAGATTTGGGCTCGGCTACAAATGCCTTGTTACCTCTGAGGACATGTCATATCTCTGAGAATTTAGGCAGATAAGTTATTTTTAATAATAATTTATTTTCGAGGAATTCGGCGGTATAATAATATTTGGCATGACCCATTTATTGGCTTTCATTTGACATTTATATTGTTGTAATAAAATTATTTTCTCTTCTACTTTTATTTTATTCGTGGGCGCCATTTAATAAAAACATATAAAATATTGTCTTTGACAATTAAGGCCAACTCAACGACATCTTGTGTGTTAAAATCTGTCAACCTTTTCTCTCAACGCTCGAACATCAACCTTTTCTTGATGAAATCATGTAAAACTTTATATGATTTTAGACTAATATTATAGTGACCACGATCCGTGTAACTTGGTCGAAATATCGGCAAAAAGAAATTCAAAAACCACATGTCGTGAGTACCCGTAATATATTAAAATAACATTATAGAGAATACCAACTAGTTTTAATCTTGAGATTTAGATATATTTACAGGTTCTGGATAGAAAGTAAAATTTTACTGACCGCTTCGTGGGCGGACGGACCTCAGTCATAACTCTACGACTCTCTCTACATCACTTAATTATTTTATGCTTGTATTCGCCGGCACACTACATATTTTAGTATGAGTATTTAAAAACTGATGTAAGTTTACATATAAACGAGGTACGAAAAAATCCAAAAACTTAAAATCCTTAAGCTTACACCGAGTTCCAAACATGTTGACTTCCGTGTTATCTCCATTATAAACCGGTAAACGTCGAGATATGCTCCATAGTTTTTGCGCCGCAAAGTTTTCGCTGTCGACGTAATGAGAATAGTTGTTCACGGGAGACTCTTCAGCTAAGAGTTTGCTCGATAGCTCTCGGTCTATTGAGGAATAGAGATGTCGGGAATTTGCTTGTTGAGAAATAAACTGGAAGCACAAAAATTGTAGAGATACAAAGATATGAGCTGTATTTCGATCATAGTGTCATCGTTGTATGTACCTATTATAAGTTAAAATAGTTTTTATTGTCGCGTATCCTTCAGGAAAGGTACAGGTGGAACTGTACGAAAGTTTTTATGAAATATTAGTAGGGCGTATGCCGTGTAGTTTGGAGTCCTCCAGAAGGCAGCCCTGGGACATTTTGACGGAAATTTTAAACATATTGTTAACCTCGAGATCTAAATTGGAACACTTCGTGTAAATGCCTTTAAAAACAGTGCAAGTACAGTAGAACTTCAAATTTGGAGTACTTTTATTTAATATAAAATTGAAGTAATAAACGAGTACGTAGTATACCTGAGGGTAAGTGATCACTGATGCTCATGGACTTGTGTAACCAACTTTAAATAGAATAGGGGTTTAAAGTGTAGTCAGTGACAGGTGCATTGCTACTCCTAACGACTAAGCTGGTTGTTTTATATAAAAACTGAGCCCACCTTCAGTACTACCGAAACGCAAGAACCGCTTGAAGTTCAAAACAGCTGTGGCGCTGGTTATCCCCAGTTGGACCATATTCTTTATACCACCCTGAAAATGTAACTGCAATTTAAACTTATAAAAATATTTTTCATAAATCTTATCACAACATATTTTAGCTATTACGTAAATATTTGTTAAAAAATGCGCTTTATGAGCTGCAATATTGTGCTCCATACTTTTTGTTCATAACAAGTAGTTTTTGTCGCGGAGCGCGAAGGTGCTTCTAATGAGAATAGTTCACAAGCGTTTTATGCAAAGTGACTTTTATTCGATGTCAGTCGATCCAAGTGGAGTCTTCGTTATGAACTTGTAGAGATATTACAGACCAAAACGACTATATCTGCAAGCAGCAAGTAATTGCTTGAAACGCTTTTTATGTTTCTCTACTGGATACGGTCTTAATGTATATTTGGAAAGGACTAGAAGCATAAACCCACCCACCACTCACTTTAAAGCCCATAAGTGGAGGAAGTTACGGATTTGCGCATCTGTATTAGATTTTTGGAAATATTATCTATCCATCTATCAAGATTATGAAGTCCGCTGCTGGACATTAACCTCCATTAATTGGAGCGACTCAAATCAACTATGAATATAAACGCATTAAAATGTTACGTGTTTCACAATCGGCTAGCCTTTAAGGATATTTATCATTAAACAACTGGTAAAACACCCAGATCCAGATTTAAAAAAAATCTAAATTCAGTATTTAGTTTACTGTGCAGGTAGGATATAACACGGAACCTTCTGCGTATCAGACCGGTATGGTCTTGACTTCAACGTCCACAAGATGTTAAAATTTAATCTGGCCACAGCTGCGGCACTACTTCTATGGACTGAGTAGGAACGTCTCAATAAATATATCTACCTACCACACCCATAGGACCAGAACTCAACAGAGCTCAACAGGTGTGGCGGCGGTGTCTCTGGGATCAAACCACATAAGGTTTTATTATATTCGAGTTTTCGGCTTGTAAATTGAAACCACAGGCAATGATTATACAAAGAGTGTAGGCGTCAATAAGCACACACTTTATAATGTCAGCAAGTGATTTGATTTCCTTGTTTACTCAACTCCGTCATTATCAAAAGACACGGGAAGTTCTCACAAAGGCGGTAATGAACAAACTTAAGAGTCAACAACTCCGCGACGACTCGTTAACAGCGTATTTGCACTCAATTACATGTTTCTGTACTATATATCACTACATGTTGTAACTCTGGACTAAAAATTCTTTTATTTTTTATATAAAACTAGGTGTGCTACGAAGTTTTCCCGCTACTAAATAAAATAAAAAAACATACCCTGATGTTATAATATAAATGGACTATTCAATACAAAAAGAATTTTTAAATTTGAACCAGTAGTTCCTGAGATTAGCCCGTTCAACCAAACAAACTCTACTGCTTTATAATATTATATAGTAAATAGATATATAGTATAAAGTATAGATAGAAGTAGCAAAGACTCATATAATTAAGAGTATATTTTTATTAAATGAATATGTAACCCACTTGGTTGATGGTAGTAATCACGGCAGACCAAATAAAATAGTTTTTCCTGAAGTTCTCGAGGTTCTTGAGGTTTAAGACGTCACTTCATTGTAAATCAGCGTATTAACATGTTTACATGAAGCGCAAAACTGTTTTGCGCTAAAGAAAGGTGTGACGATTGCATCTTCCTGCTGAAACCGTATTCATTCTACCAACTTTAAAATTATTTTTTATATTCTTCGAGAAACTAATTGTATAGATACATATTGTGAACGGCTCTGACATACGCTTATAAATTTTAGTTTAGATCTTTTTAAGTCCAAGTACGCGTACGTGTTGCAAAAGTAAATTTATTTATTAAGAATTTTGCTTGAGAAATCAAACACCCAGAAAAGCTGTGACCACTGATTTGTATGTGTACATGGTAATTGATTTTAATGCCAGTCAAGTTCTTTAATGTATTTTACACACCAACGAGAACGTTTGGGTAAAAGGGTCTAAGACGTAGATATTCTTGCATTGTTTTCATTTACTGTGCACATAACCTAAATAGAAAACTATAACCGTAACTTACAAGAATTCATTCCCACATATTATACGTATTCAGCAATATTTTTATATCCCGCACAATGTATGATTGAAAAACATATTCGCTCAAACAACCCCACTCTAACTCACGCCTTGTTAAACAAAGCAACAAAGTATGTCACCAATGCTGCTGGACCTCTCTGTTTCTTTTTATTTTCTTACGCTAAGGAAAATAGATAGAGGTCGAGTTATACTGGAAGTTTATTGCAACGTTACAATTTAGTAATCGCTACGACAGAAATGCCATGGGATTGTGTTTATGACAACATTTTCGCTGTATTGAGGCTGTGAACTGTGCCGCTCAGTTATAGCTGTGGGTCTCAGCTAGATACGAACGATACGAATGATACGAATACGGATCATTGGTGTCTAGATCTGTGGATACGGATCTCAACTTTCTTACAAATTTACTTACTTGATGCGCGTGTCCTTGAGGCGACAGATGTTTCGACGTATTTCTGCCTGTGCCCTGAGTACGAGTTTATTACGTTTCCTTAAAACAATCATTGTTTACGTTTCTCCTTATCGTTGCAAAGTACACTGTCGTTATATGTACTAACATATAATATTAAGGTATTTGACTTTTGCAATATGAGCTAAATATTATATTTGTAAAAAACATGGAATTTAATACTAATTCATTACTACCTAATAAAAGTTATAAAAGATCCGTTTGAGATCCGCCTAAAAATACGGATACGGATCTTTTTCAAGCCTCGGATATCCGCGGATACGGGTACGGATCTCCGGCACATTACTAGTCTGAGCACATACGATATGTAATGTATTTCTCACATTGATATACAATTCTCTGAAAGGAGGCGTTTCGAAGAATTGTAGTAGTATAGTAGAAGTAATCTGACTTCTTATCTTATTAAGATCATAAAGGTGAAAGTTTGTCAGGATAGATGGATGTTTGTTACCTTTCCACACAAGAACTATTGATTCGATTTGTGTGAAATTTCTTACAAAGATAGGTCACATTTTGGCAAAATGTCAAATGTCAGATATACTTTCATAGCAGTAAACAGGAGCATTACAATAAAATTAAAATTATGTATAAATCCGTAAGATCTAATTAGGCGCCCTTGACTTCAAGATATGCAGATGTTATAATAGGTCCTGCAATTATTGAAATCAGAATAGCACGTGAATGTGGATATAAGTATTTTTAGATTTGATATAAATAAAAATTAGTGAAGGAATTGTAATAAAAAAATATTTCTTCGAACTTGTGCAGTAACACTGTTTGGTAACATTATTGTTGTTATTATTTATTATGTACAGGAAACCTTTATACACTCAACAAAAATAATCGTCGCGACACCACACTATTCAATGCAAAATAGAAAGACGAAATGAATATAACTGGCTTGCTTTCAATGAGAGAGAGAGAGACACACATAAAAACACGCGCTACCAACTATAGCAATAAGTGTCGTCACAACTTTTGGTCTTAATTTTCTTCCGTCTAGCCCCCTTGCGTAACTCGCGATAAGGAAATTCGTTCCAAAAATAAATACACATATCTGAAGCAGGCACATCGAAAATAATATCCTCAGAATATGCTTTATTAATCAATGCTGAATCGTATTTAGAGCATGCATTTAAGTATATTAATGTTCGTTATGAGCATGAAATTACAATTCCAATTACAATTTCCTCAGTTGTTGAATCAAAAGGATTGTTACAATATTTACTTCTAATGTTACATTACAGCTTACTCAAACACGATAAAAAACTGGCGAATTTCTAAAATAAAAAATCGGGCAAAAGTCGCCTGTCCTCTATTAACCTTTAGCAAGTTGTCGGTCTAGGTAAAACTTTCGTTCAAGTTGAGCTTTCAACTTTGTCTCGGGTTTTATTTTTCCACTGAGACCACCTGCCCAAAATGTGAAACGGGCCTTATTAAATTACCGCATGAATATGTAGATGGCAGTAGTTGTGGTCGCTTACGCAAAGTTTGAGAGTGAAGCTAGTTTTTGACTGCAAGTTGAGAACCGGTGCCGGAATGCGGTTTTGTACGCTGGACTATGTTTTACACTTGATGTTATAAAATATATAACCAATCACCATTCTACTGGTAAATAATCTGTGCTTTCAAATAAATTCTCGTTTTTAAATATAATTTCATTTGTATTATTGATAAAAATAATTTAAAAGCATTAAACACGTTATCACAATTGTTGACATTGATCTACAGGGTAAGATTAGTTACTGATTAGTTTTCCCTTTAAGACATCATTCCCTTTAAGCGCATTTTGTATCAAGTAGTTATATGCCTTACTGAAATGCTTCAAACATAGATGTAGTTAATACTGTTGCAATAAAGCAAATAAGTCGAAGTCAGTGATGCCGCGACATCTGAAACACTAAGTAACACACGAGCGTAACAATGAATTAGTTGGTGAAAAATGAAGATGGTAGAACTCTTTGTGGTTCGACTCCGGAAGCCCCACCGCTACACCTATTTCTGCCTTATAAGTATATTAGCCTGAGAGGTGACGTAAGTAAGATATCCTTATAAGAAGCGTTCCAACTTAGTCCTCAGGGGTAGCAACGCATCTGTAGCTAATCTCTAAAACTCTGATCTTATTTGAGTACAAATGTTCATGGGTGGCCGTGGGCATATACTATCAGGTGAACTGCATGTTTGTTTGGTACTTCCATATTATAAAAAAAAAGAAAATTTGGCGATAATCGGTGATTGTCGGCAACGGTTGTTAACATAAACTGTCTCATGTAATAACTCATTGTCGCTCGTATTTTAAGTATCTATTAGTGATGTGCCGGATATCCCATGTATACGTATCCGCGAATATCACATGGGAAAAATCCGCATCCGTAATTTTACGGATCACAAACGAATCTTTTACATCTATTATTGAATTATTATTATTATTTACAAATGCATTATATATACAATACAAAAATCTAAATTTACATAAGCGATTAGTGAGCAATGAAAGAGTATTGAATTCCATATTGTTCATGCACTTTCATATTGCAAACATTAAACATTATATTTTAGTAGGTATATATAATGACATGACGAATAGATAACCTCTCTTCCGAAGGAAGTCGGTTAAATATGGTCGTATAGGCAGAAACGTAAACAATGACGTTTAAAAAGCATAATAAATTCATACTAAGGGTACAGATATACGAAACATATATCTATAAGTAACTATCGCTTCAAGGACATGCGCATCAAGTAAGTAAATATGTCAGAAAGTTGAGATCCGTATGCATCCCCGTATTCGTATTATAAACACCAATGATCAGTTTTCGATGATATTATTTTATCTGCGGATCTAATATTTTAACGATCCGGCACATTCCTAGTCCCTACACTTACACCTTTATCTTAAGTGACGATGAAACTTACCGATATGCTCACGATCTTATCCCATCCATCGTGTGAGGTAATAAAATTTCATAGCGCAGTTATCCAGGTGAGTGGAATTCCTGTCACGCGGCCGCCGGAACTTATTCAATTAGATCGGTGCCAACTTTACACATTTGAGTTTTTGCTCACCGGCGACCACGTGTTAGTTATATGATTGTCATTTTGAGTGACTAAAACTTTACGAAAGTTAGTATCTTTAAAACGTCAAAACTTAATGCACTTGCACGAGGACTTGTTACAATATAAATGTATAATTTCTATCTTCTTTGCGAATGACTTTAAATAGTATATAAATAAAAAATCTTAAACCTGATGGAAAGTAGTCAATGTCGCCTATGGACATTTGCAACACCAGAGGTGTCGCCAATGCATCGCTAGGCTGTGAAGGAGAGCTCTTTGCGCACATGGTAAATTTCTTTTAACACACCATTTAAAGCAGAATACAGCAGCGTTTAACACTGGAGCGTTTAACATTGGAGAGAAGCAGATGTGGACTTGGTATCTCCGTATTCAAAGAACAATGAATTCTGCCACCTTTATTGCAAGTATGATTGCAGTTATGCGGAGATTTGGTTGCTGAGAACATATCATTTTTTTATGTTAATAAAATTGACTAAGGTTTCGTCATATGTGAACGTCACTACATCCCTAGCAGTTCCAATTGAAACCTTTATAACAGTTACGATAACAGTAACAAAATCACTTTTCCTTGGAGTATCAAAAGTAAATAAAAGTTTAGGAAAAGAGATATAAAATAATTATCTGAACGTTACTAATATATTGCAAAATAAAAGGGGTCATTGCAAAATTTGCCTTTTGTGAAAAATAATAAAATTGTGCTCGGAATTTTGTGAGTGTCATAAGCGGGCGGTTATTAAACGGACGTAATAATTAATAAGTATTTAATTCACTCGATTATAGACTACGAAATTAAGATTAGTTTTAAGTATTTAACTCAAATTGAGTTCGATTCCTTTCTTTCTTACTTTTCTTTGCTATATCTACTAGTACTTTAATAAAGTTAGTCAGTAGAAAACTTTAGAAAATGAGACATCGAAAAAATGTTCTGAACGAGATAAAAGTTTAGTTAGCTTAACCAAAATCCGATTTTTTGACAAATCTAGATTTTATCAGAGCAATGCACGATAAACGAGTTCCCTGCAGCGTCTAGACAGGCGGAATAGTTAATAACTCAGCGCATCTTGCAGCGCCATCTTGCGGATAAACACGCGGTGAGTAAAACGTAATCTACTGGAAATATATAAAGATTGATATTTCCCAATGTCTGTACGAAGTTTTATATTGTACATGGCAGCTCAGTGATAGCTTAATGATTGAAACCCGGCCTTTTAATCAAGGCTCCAAGGTTCAAATCCCAAACCACAGATTCTTCTGAAATAACGTGCATATTATAAATTAATAATCACTGTTTTATGGTGAAGTAAAAATGGTGAGGATATCAATATACCTGAGAAATCTAAGTAAAGTTCTTAATTGAACTTTGCGCGACAGACTGGCCTAAAACTTTTTCATTCTAAGAGATGACCCGTGCTTAACAATGTGTCAATAATGGGTTGACGAATGTTAAGTATCTGAATGATATAAATTACCCTCCTTCGCTGGAGGTGTAGGCTTTAAATTTTGGTCATTCGCCAAACTATTCAAAGATAAAAAAAAAAAAACATTTTTACTTGGTAATAATCGCATCGTTAATCATTTGCGTAGTAGTTCGCACAATTGTTTATGGCCTGAAGCATTTTTGTTAAATATCCGTATTTTTATTATTTTTGTTTATTATTATTATTATTTTTTTTTTATTTATTATTTTTGTTAAATATCCGTACGCGGCCAAAA
>DWLI01005099.1:0-10332 GCA_018249915.1 Cecropterus dorantes dorantes
CAAATGTGAATGGGTTGGGCTAAACATCAGATATATAGCTTCTTTGCAAATTTCGTTAACGGTAACCACGCGTAAGTTAAGGGATAAGATTTTCCAATGAAAAATGTAGCTACTTCATCAAAAATAAATAAAAATGGGTTATGGGGTCCAAAACAGAAATAAACGCAATCCTTCTTAAGGTTTAAAATTGGTCATATTGCCAAAAAAAACATTTAGATGATGACTTAGAAACAAATGATCTTGCAACAGAGAGCATCCAATCGAATAGAATATCATATCTACATATCATAACAACAAAATCAATCAAAACAATAAAAGGGAGCCCTGAGAAACATTGATATGGCATACGGTGTATCATCGTGATATCAGTACGAGAAGTAATTAAAGAAAAGTAATAAAGTAATCGTAGGCGGCTCGTGGCAATGATATAACAGTTTCATAATTTTAATTACGAGACAAAAGTTATGTGTGGCGCCCCGTTGCGGTGGAAAGCTTTGATGACTGAAACAATGCATCCACATACCAAATACGCATGAGGAATGCGTGTTGCATTGAATCGGAGAAATAATAACTTTTTATTAGTCATATAAATGAAATCCTGGCGTAAAATCACAGACATGCTCTTTGCTTTTCGTGGTATTAAAATTAATTATTATACACTCATGAATATATTTAAAACAACGCAAAAAAGTTGTATCATTAAAATAAAAAAAAAACATGTAATATCTAAGTTAATATAATATCTATACTAATATTATAAAGCAGTAGAGTTTGTTTGGTTGAACGCGTTAATCTCAGGAACTACTGGTTCGAATTTGTGAAATTATTTTTGTATTGAATAGTCCACAACATCGTGTTATGTTTGTTTGTTCTTTTTCGTATTTAGTAGCGAGTGAGATCGCGTTGCCCACCTAGTACATAATAAAGACCTTCTTGTGGTACACAGAAAATAATGCAAAATCTATAAGACTTTCTGTAAGTCTAAATAAAAGCGAAAGGAAACTCACGTGACACTAATGATCGCGGTGCTTTTACTGCTGAACTTATAATTATGAAATTTGTTTATTTTATACCAGCCATCATGAAATGTTTCTTTTTTATATAAAGTCTTCGGCAACAGCTAGTTGTTATATAAATAATCAATTTACGTTCCTTCTACTAATAAAGATACATGTAAAGTGACTACATACATTCCGAAGCAATAGAATCGGTCCGTGCGTTCTATCCATTGTTTTGTTGTAGGTGACGTAAACCGTCCTGTCGACGAGAACAATTTGTAACGTTTCAGTATAAACACGCTGTTCCATTTTCCCCGGTATGATCTTTTTGGAAACATTTCTTAACTCGACACGGAAACTTGAAGATGAGCGATTGCATTTCTGTTGTTGTTAAATGTCTGGAGCGGACAAAGTGCGTATTCTCTTTGTTTCGGAAAGCGTTGCTTGCTTTAGGTATTTTGATGTTGTAGGTAGGTGGATTCATTTACGTATTAGTGTGTAGGTATTTCTGTAATTGTACAAAACACAATAAGTAGAACTGTACAAAAAGAAAACGTTATACGTGCGCTTTAGAAAAAAATTGAACCTGGCTACACAATTATAATACAAGAAATAATTTTGGTCTGTGCAGTACGATAAGTACCTAACCAGAAATGCGACCTATTTAAAGTAAATACGGGCAATTTTTTCTAACTTCTAAAACTAGATTAAAAAAACACACGCTTTCTACATTCATAGCCCAGCACTTGAATTTCCTCCTGTGTCGCAGGCGCCATGGACACACAAAGACGAATACACAAACACCCAGACACAGTACAGAAATCTAAATTCATCATTCCGATATATGTCTGGCCGGGTATCGAACCCGGAACCCACGCGTCTGCCGTGTATGGTGACCACTCCGCCACGCGAGTTGTCAAAACCGCTATTGTAGGTTTATCTGCCTTACACCCATTAGGAAAAAAATATATCAGCACATAACAATGCGGTAAAAAAAACGTTTTGAAGCAGTAAAAGTGTTGAATTGGTGTATTGGTCCCTCTGCAGCCGAACTACGCATGGTTCCACTACCTTTATTTTGTATGCATATTGGATTTGTTTTGTTTCAAATTAATTAATAAATATCATTACTTAATTTCCAGATGGCGTCGGAGCAGAAAAAGAAGAAAGCTCGCAAGAAGTGTAGGGCGACCACGGCGCACGCGCAATATTGGGAGCGAGACCGATTGTCCCGGGCTGGCGCGGCGGTACCACGAGTGTAATACTTCGGTAGGTATCTTATTTAGAGTGATTTCTAGTAAATAACATAGCGCGATAAAAAATTGAATGAAAGACAAAGTCAATAGGACCTAAAAATCGTCCATTGTTAGCAAAAAATAAGTGGCATATTTAAACTTATCCACTTATTCTTTTGATTACACGAGGAGTTTTGTATAGTACATACAAAATAAAGTATGTACTTACAACAAACTATAAAATATTGCAACAAAGATTAATAAGGTGTTGTATGAGAATTATAAGCACTTAATATATTTAGTGATATTGATTTACTCTGTAGATCAGTTCTGTTATATAATTATGTTTGCCGCGATACTTATTGTACGTTTTATAATTTAATATGTGATTTGAACTCCACAGCAAAATCACTAACTGTCGGTAACCAAATATCTTGATTTACTTTTCTATTAACAGAAGTTCCTTGTTTTTTGGTTGATATCTATTATTTGCCATATTAATTTGGTATCAAAACTGATATAGCCTCAAATATGCGTAATGAGCTTCTGATTAAAACAAATTATATTGTTATCAGTCTGATCAAGTAATAGGTAAGCCATAAAACGATTGTGAAAGTCAAACAATGCTCGCAATTACTGCCTCTAATACCACCGCAATCTTAGCAGTGCAGTGACACAAATAAAACCTCAATACTTCAGCCCCAATAACCAGATCCAATAACTAATTAGCTCACGTTCACAGCCGTGTCCAGGCCAGCTCCGCGACTCGAGAGGCGAGCAGTGCGCGGCGTATGACCGCAGACCGTTCCGAGGACGCTTTTACACATGGGTGCCCTACGTCGACGGTGAGTGCGGTCGGTTGAGGAATCACGGGTATTGGATTCGTTTGGCCTGATTTTGTATTCACATTGTATTGAAGTTCAAGTTAGTAGCTCGAGTATCTAGTTAGCAATGTTAATCGGATATGTCGACGGTTAATTACCTATAGGTAAACCGTTTATAATTATTTTTAGGTAATAGGTTATTAGTACCTTAAGTAATTAAAGTATGTCAAAGCATAAATTAAAGTTGTATGTGGCATCGATTTGCAGAGCCTTACATCTGGTCTTGTCTTATCGTGTAAAATGTACTTATATTTTACCTTAAATTGAATATACACTTACAAATAAAAATTATTTAACCAAATACCTCGAGAGTTTATTTCGAAAACGTCGTAAATTATAGTGGTTAATTTTTGCTATTTTTATTTAAACTCGAAAAGACCTGGATAGGTAATGATATGGAGATTTTGTGCGCATAAGTTATTATTATTCACAATCGATATAAGCCCATTTTTTTAATTTATAGGTATGATGTAGCAAACGAGCAAGCAGTCCACCTGATGGTAAGTGGTTTAGTAACCACCCATGGACATCTGTAAGCAACTTAATATAGAACAGAGTTTCTCTATTTGTATTCGATCACATATATGTTGCCACTCCCGAGAACTGAGATGGTAACTCGTATACAAGTGAGCAAGCAACAACACCCTTCCAACAAAATGCAAGCACTACTTCACGTTAGAAATAGGTGTAGCAGTGGTTCCTCCCAAATCGAACTACATCGGTTCTACTACCTACTAAATTGTTATCACGTTGCCAAAAGAGAAATAATCGCAAGCAAAAGGACTTTTAAGACAAATAATTATCAATTTTTCTCAGGGAACGCGCCATGCACGTTGAACTGCAGGCCTCGTGGGCAGCAGTTTTACGCTTCCTTAGCGTTAGTAGCAGACGGTACTCCGTGCACCAAGCCAGGGTTCCGAGCTATTTGTGTCCAGGGAAACTGTATGGTAAGTCATTATTTAATACTATAATAACAAAATTTTGATGACAAGATTTTTGATTCATCGATTATATTTTGAGGAAAATATATCTGTATACATTTGTAATGTATAATAATGACTTTATTTAATATATATATATACGTATTGATAGTAGGGTAAACATTTAATTTGAAGTACACTTAACAGTGTAATAAGGGGCACCAGCTCATTTAGTAGAATACAACGCCATCTAGTATGAAGTAGAACGAACTTCTAACAGATTCCAAGCTGCGTTGAAGCGACATCTGTTGACAAGAAGCTGAACGTAACATTTGTGTAGTAAAATATCAAAGTTGGTATTTTATCTACGTACATTCTATAAAAATATTGCAAAATTATTATTATTAGAAATACACTAAGGATGCTATAAAAGTATTAACATCAACAACGTGTCATTTTAATCGTAGTTTTAGAAAACGTCGATTATTATACTTATATTATAGGTCGTTAGCTATATAGGCACCATCTTCAAAATAATTATCTCTGTTACAGTTTCCCACAAATCGATCACTGGGAAGTCAGCAATTACTTGCATGTGGTTAATCCAATTCCACTTTCACATAGGAAAAAGTTATAAATACTGTCATTTTGTTGCGTTGAATTCTTAAGCAACATGTTAGATCGCGACAGAGTAACGAGCATTCATAGACTTCGGAAAATTTAAAAATGTCAGCCCGAGGCAAGATTTAGGATGTGGTATGATTCTAATTATGGCTTTCCTTCAAATCTAATAATTTTAGGCTACCGCGTCTCCACAATTTTGTGACTGAAAAAATGGTCGGTAAATTTAAACATGCTGCCGCTCCCTAAATGTTCCGGGGACGCATGCTGAGTTTCAAAGATCTTCCTACAAAAATTTGCGACCCAAAGACATGCTGGAGGGGCCCTCTAATGCTTGACGCCTGGAGCAGCCGCTCCGTTCGCCCTATCATAGGGCCGGCCTTGTGTTAACATAAAGGGTTCTCCTACGATTGGGTCTTACCTATATGAATACTTGTGTTAATATAAAGGTTTCTCCTACAATTGTATTATTAGGGTATTACGTATATATGTAGTATTATTAGGGTATTACGGAAATGATTTTATTTTTATACTGTTTCTATAATTCACGTAATTTCGTACTTATAAATGTAAGTATATAAGTCGTATTTTAAAGCAAATTAAAATATCTAAGGAGTATATGACATTAAGCCGTTAAAGCTGATATTGGGGATTGTACGAGTATATGTAAAGTCGATCACAGATACGTTACTTTGCTAGTCAGATAGATTAAGTTTGGATAAGTATTCGGTACTCCCCAAAACAGAGCACAGAAGAGCGAATGCTGATTAATTAGTGACGACGGAACATTCGTACTATACATGAAGTGTTCTACCACTTTTCTACTTGTGAATTTAGAACTTCTATAACCATTTAATATTTTATTAAATAAATCGATACATTTTAACGGTTTATCCGTCCAAAGTAAAACAGGTCGGTAAGACGACCACTTTCGAGACAAGTTCCATATTAGTGGCATGTATGTAATAATTTTTGAAGTGTGTCTAGATGTCTACAAGCACCATAAATATTTGGTCCATATAGCGGTCCCACTCCATAACTAGTGGTGGCGTGCATGCAAAGATATTGAGCACAAATTAATTTATCTATGGTGGGTACTGATCGATCACTGCATAAAAGTAAAATAATTGCTAGTCAATTTAAACTTCCTACAACTGGACTCGAGCCCTTTTTAAAATGCTTCTACTATTTTCGGTCGTATCTATGTATCCATGTATCTATGTATGTTTGTAACGGAATCTTTGAACGCGATTTTAACCCACTTTGAAACATCGGATTACGTTGAAACTTTGCATACTTATTAAGGAGCGATGACAATACAATATTCTATATTAAAATGGTGGGGTGTTTCTGAGATATTTATAATGACAACAATAAACTTCTAATACCCCACGCATTGGTACGACAAAAAGTTTTTTTTCTTATCGTTCTATTTTTTAAAGTATTTTTTTTTCGATTTTTTTATTTCAGCTTGTTTTAAAAGCGTGTTTTTTATGTTTATTTTAACTATTATTTATTTATCAGGTAGCAAATGTCACACCTATTTCTGCCTAATAACAGCAGTGTTATGTGCTGTTGTCTTTTGGTCTGAAGGGTAGTCCTCATGGGTAGCAATATATCTCTGGTTAACCTTAGGTAAGATTCTAATCTTATCTGGGTTTCCTTACAAATGGCTATAGGCGGCAGTGGCCACTTACCATCAGGTGCACCGCATGCTCGTTTGCTACTTTAATTATGCTTTCTACATTCATAGTCCCACACTAGGATTTTCTTCTGTGTTGTGAGTAACATGGACATACAAAGAAGAATACACAAACACCCAGATCCAGAACAGAATCAGAATCTATACTAATATTATAAAGCAGTAGAGTTTGTTTGGTTGAACGGGCTAATCTCAGAAACTACTGGTTCAAATTGAAAAAATATTTTTGTATTGAGTAGCAAATTTATCGAGGAAGGCTATAGGCTATATAACATCCCGCTATATTTGTTATATTTTTCTTATGAAATAGCGAGTGAAACCGCGCTGCACAACTAGTCTTATATATAATTTTGGGCTGTAGTGCTAGTCAAAAAGGACAAACTACATACTCGTAGGTACATACGTACGTTCGAAAAACATTACCCTTCTTCTGAAGCAGTCGGGTAAAAATGCTGTCAAATAAACGATAATGAACTGTATCTTCCTCCGTTAATCTGCAATGAAGCATCATGGTGGCAAGCCTTAGGTTTTCCCACTAGTGGGAGAGACTTATGTCCAGCACTGAAAACGGGCTGTAATGAAGACTATAAAGTTACAATATAAGCCATTAGATAACGTTGAACAGATTTCAATCAAGATTTTAGTAAATAGTGATTACTAAGTTAGTCATTAATCTAATCTATCGGGATTAATCCTAATTGACTTTGATATGGCAGATTTCCGTCGATCGCTGGGATTTGCAATTTACGATATTAAGCACTAAATCCATCGTGAAATCCTTAGTTAGGATATCAACGTGCTAATAAATTGATTTATTATACAGCATTTAATTATAGACACTTAATTTTTTAATCGCATGGCTGTCTTACTTAGGCATTATCCGCACTATTAGAAATTAAGGGTGGTAGAATCAGGCACTATGAAATAAAGTTCGGTGGTAGAACCCTATGTGGTTCGACTCCGGAGGCACCAACGCCACATCTATGTTTGCCTAATAACAGCAGGTTTGAGCGCTGCTGTATAACGGTTTGGGTTTATTAATGTATAAGTATGTATTAAGGGATCTCATCCAAGATGTTCCAACTTAGTCCTCAGACGTAGCGACGCATCTGCCTATCTTAGGTAAGACTCATCTTCTTCTTGCGTCGTATTCTTCATTACTGAAGGTCGTGTCCAGAATGAAAGTCATTTAAAGTTGTTATAGTTCGCCTCCATTCTCCTCGTTCTTCGGCTTTCCTCAATGCAGATGTTACCGAGAGACCAGTGAGTGCGGTCACTTGGTCACTCCAACGGCTCGGTGATCGGCCGCGGGGTCGTTTCCCTTCGACTTTGCCTACTACCATCAGCTTTCTCGCTCTAATATTAAAATATAGATGCAATATGCTATAGTGTACTAGTACATGCTTACGTGTAAAACATATTAATACCATAATGATTGCAGAGAAAATTCCTGTTCTATTTGTACTTGGTGACATGTTAGCTGATGTCCCGCTCTCATAAAAATACAGATATCGTTCACATAAACGATGCTTAAGCATCGCTTGGGGGAATCTTTAAACTAGGTAGAACGTTCCGACACCGTAAGTCGACGCCCCGGGCTCCTGATCCATCATGTTGCTTGCATCACAAATTGCATCTAATGCTGTTTGCGCACTACCTCGTGTCGATAAATATGAGGGCCATTATCTCAAACGCGGTGTACGACGTAAATTCGAAATTGTGACTGGATAATGTCTGAAGGCTTTATGGTTTGAATTTGGCGACCACACTGCCACTCCTGTAGCTGTGTACAATAGGGTGCCTAATTAAACTCAGCCAAGATGTGGCTCGGTCTAATTTACCATTAAAAGCTACAGAATAAAGAGTATATAATGTAATCGTACTAATATTATAATTGCGAAAGTTTGTGAGCATGTATGTGGCTTTGTTCCTATTTTCCACAAAAAGTATTTGCCAAATTTCGCCGAAATTGGTCACACAGATAGTTTATGCCGACGTAGTAAACATGACCGACGCGGGCGAAGCCGCGACAATAAGCTAGTCTTATATAAAATAAAGCGTTGTGTTAATCAAATCTAATCAGTACATCATTTATTTTGTGGCTTTTGCAGACACCAATATACGGAAATTGATTTTATAGATATATTTGTACACAAAAATATATTATCGTAGTAGCATTTGTTAATGTTTGAAGGGCGCCATTGCTTCAAAGTTTTTATGAATTACGTTAAGAAAGCATGGAAAATCGAATGATTTTTTAATGGAAAAATTCTTTGTCGTTCGAGTCCGATCATGGTAATGCCTACGGAGTGCTCTTATTTCAATACAATAACAGCAATTAACACTGCTGTATTCTGATCTGAAGCACGTGGTAAGGGATACTCGATACTCGTAATTTCTTTCCGGATATTTCCACGTAGATTGTTTTCTTACTTAACAAGTTGGTTGTAAACGTATTAAGCATATTACAGTAGCACAGTTAAAACTTAATAAGATACCAGATGTACACGCAACAGCCAGCAATCGACGTGTCAGCAACGCTTTACCTTGAGTTAGCGACCTGCTGGTAAACACAATTTGTCTTAATAAGGTATATTATGTACATTTCACCCTACCGTATTAGAGGATGGTAATGTTTTTGCTTGTGTTTGTACATGGGCGTAGTCAGGTTTTTAGAGGTGGTAGAACCAGTGTAGTTCGACCGGGGAAGTACCACCGCCACACTTATTTCTAGGGTGAAGCATTTCTTGCGTTTCGATGGAAGGGTGTGGTTGCCGACACACTTTT
Organism: Cecropterus dorantes dorantes; assembly: GCA_018249915.1. Taxonomy (NCBI): domain Eukaryota; kingdom Metazoa; phylum Arthropoda; class Insecta; order Lepidoptera; family Hesperiidae; genus Cecropterus; species Cecropterus dorantes. The sequence continues at coordinate 9,148 of DWLI01005099.1, forward strand.
ACATGAGGCGACTATTTCAATCCTCGGGAGTGCAACGCATCTGTGTTTGACTTCAGATAGAATTTATGTTCTATATGAAATTACTTACAGCTGTCCATGGGCGGCAGTGACCGCTTGCCATCAGATGTTTTTGTTATAAATAAATCTTTTTGTCTTGTCTTTGTCTTGTCTTGTCTAACGGAGGGAGATACAATTCAGTATCGTTTATTTGACATCAGTTTTACCCCACTGCTTCAGAAGAAGGGTTATGTCTTTCGAACGTACCTATGTACCTACGAGTATGTAGTTTGTCCTTTTTGACTAGTTCTACAGCCCAAATGGCTTGACGAATTGTGACATATGACGTATCATCAGAATCGTTTCAGTTTGTACAAAGGTTTGTACTTTATAAGCATATTTTAAAAACTTTCTTATAATATGGGTATGAAAGCTAGTAAATAGACTATTCCAAAAATATTATAATAGTTAAATGGTACTATTTTGACGAAAACTTAACAGCGTTAAATTAAAAATATTATAAAACCTAAAGACCGACAATTTAAAAACATATAGCAGTCGGGTTTTTGTTTTAATATTTTAACAATGTTACTTCTTTTCTAATGGGTATGTACCCATTAAAAAACAAGTACCCATGTGGGTACAATCGTATTTCAACTTATGTATTCACAATTCACGATTTTGACAATTTGTCAAAACTAAATGAATTCCTAATTTTATACATACCTAGTGTATATAAATACATATAAACCAATCTTATCCATTACAAGCCACGAGTGGGTTCACCTGATCCAGTTCATAATCTACCATCTGAGCTAATTAATATGCTTCTGTAGAATGAATTACTGGTGGACGTATCCTTCCTGATAGCACAGTTAAATGTATTGCCCCGGCCACACTCGGCCGCCGCTATGGTAGGCATTTATATACGCGATTACAACTTCCTTCGTAAGCTCGACCTTTCTATACTAATATTATAAATAGAAAAGATTTGATTGTTTGTTTGTTTGTATTGAATAGGCTCCGAAACCATTGGGCCGATTTCTAAAATTCTTTTACCATTAGAATCCTACGTTATCCCTGATGAACATAGGAAATATATTCATACGAGAAAAAATAGGAATCTGTGTGAAAACTTTTTAAAGATGGCGACTATTTTTATGTCCCTTAGCGAAGCACGAGTGTTTA
>DWLI01005100.1:0-10332 GCA_018249915.1 Cecropterus dorantes dorantes
GGCTAATCTAAGACTGGTGGTGAGACTTTGATCTTACCTAGGGTTGATTACAGATGTCCATGGGCGGCAGTAGCCACTTACCATCACATGGGCTACATGCTTGTTTGCTACTTCCATAGTATGAAAAACGATTAAAAGCCCGGCACGAGACGTCTATGTGAGAGCCACGGCCATCGGCCACAGAAGCGTTACATCTAAAAACTAAGTTAAAACTGTCTCTTCCTTACCATACCTTTCAAACTTGGAGTACAGTATCGCTTAAAAATTTTATTAATTAATAGTTGTTAATACGTGTGACCGTGGTACCTCCAGCACCTAACTATGGATCTATATTTTTTATGTATATTTATTAAAGCAAGTTTTGAATAAAAATACGACAAAAATTGATAACGAGGTACAAAAATATATTTTCAACTCCGTAATTCTATAATAACCCAATTCGCACAATTTGCGTTTACGTCAACTGCGAATTCAAATATTGACGTCACATTTATAATTCAACTATGTTTTCTATCTATCTCGTTTGAGTTATTCAAAATTCAAACATCGTCAGGGCCTTTCTTCGATAGCAGATGTTATCACGCGCTGCATTGTTGTGCGTAAAGGAATGCCATTGTTTAGTACTTGATCTTCGCTACGGTTAAAGCTTTCTATTGTATTCATTAGGAATAGGAAACGGTCATTTACAATTGTATACCAATAATTACATTATAGTTTTTAAGCATAATCAAACAAGGAAGTAATAAAACAAACAAATACATACGTCCTTTGCTTCAGTTGATACCTCTGACGCATGATGCCGGCTATAACTAAACTGTCATAACATTTAACACTAGCGTTCACTAAATGTTAATCACAGATCGGTCACTATCAATGCCATCAAACGCTCACGTGACGCTATAGGCCTGTTAAAAATTCACCGAGTGTAATGTAAACATGTGATAATGCGAGGTAATTAGGTATAGAACGTGTAACAGTTTGTCGGTTGGTTGCGCGACTGAGCGTGGAGTGAAGCGTTGGGCGCGACGCGGCCTAGCACCTCGCTGTAGCAAGCGACCGCGACACCGCCGTGCACCGTGCAATCAATTTATGCAAATTACAGACGGGATGGAACCAGTGGACACGGATAAATTGGCTATCAACTCCATTAGCTGTATCTGCATGCATGTACCTAGTGATATGACACATTATCGCTATTAATAAAGCCGTCAAACTATTTATACTATTTATGTAAATCTCATTTATTTGCTGGATAGTCCTACGCACCTATTGAACATGTAATTTTCATATTTTTATGTGTTTCTGATTTTTTTTGTATTTTCCAAGCTTCCGGACAATAATATCAATTCTATCATGTTATTAACTAAACGAACATTTTAATTGTTTTTGACATATTTTTTAAATAAATGTATATATGAAGGTATCACGGTCACGCGTATAAAGTCATACGATATATAAATATAATGTATGTTAAACTATTTCTCTACAACCTTAAAAGGTGTAGAGATATTTAGATGTTTCTGCGATGTACCAAATGGGGAAAGCCTGGAGCATACTCCACCACGCTACCCCACTATTAGACTATTACATAGCCAAAATTTGTCGTAAATCGCCATTACAGCGTAACAATATCTGGAGCAGTGTCACAATACGTGAGTTCGCAATTGGGCGTTCCGCACCAATGCCTTCGTTAGAGTTTATTGCCTTGTTCACCTGTTTCCTACAATAACTTTGTGTAACACCCGATCTTAGCAAATAACAGTTACGAGCTTTCCAGCCAAGATACGGTTTTTAGACGCCTTGGTCCATTGTGTGCGTCCACGTCCACGTTATCGAATGCTTTGCGACATACTATTAAATGTAACTTTTTTGGCACTTAATGCAAAAAGTAAACAAATAGGTCTACTGAGTCATCGATTGTTCTATAGGAATAGCTAAAAAACTTGCGAATGGAACATAATGTAATATTATTTGTGTTTTTTTTTTCATTTTAATGTTTTTCTAAAAAAAACTACTAGCTTTTTCCCGCAGCTAAACCTGCTCGTGTCCTGTACCACATTAAAGTAGCCAATAATTCAGACTATAAAATATCTGTGTGCCTTTCAAACAAATCTATTTAGTAGTTTGTGCACGAAAGAGTAACAAACACACATACGTCCTCACAAATATTCGCATTTATAATACACTAGGTGTGCCTCGCGGTTTCACCCGCTACTGCAAAAAAAAAACAAATATAGCATGTTGTACAGTCTATAGCCTTCCTCGACAAATTTACTATTCAACAAAGAAATATTTTTTCAATTCGAACCAGTAATTCCTGAGATTAGCCCGTTCAACCAAACAAACTCTACTGCTTTTTAATATTAGTATAGATAATAAGGAGTATTCCCAAATTAAACTTCCTTTTAATGTTTCTAGTTTAGTTATTTAATTTGACTAATGGGTCTATTAGTCAATAAAAAAAATACACGTTTGAGAATTTTATACAGTCATACGTATTTTCTCACCAGTTTTTCCGTTACTGATAACAGTCAATTTTTAATAGGCATATAGTTTCTGAATAAGTAATTCTAATAGTCTCGAAGTATTCGAATTAATTACCGCTTGTGTGTGTGTGTGGAACACATCCTTGGACACAAACTCAGTTCAAAGAACTTTATTACATCAATCAAATCTGTCTTGCCGGGGATCAAACGTGGAAGCTGTCAGACCAGTATGGTGACCGCTCTACCATGTGGATCATCAAATTAAGGCGATATTTTCAGAGGAATCATCTCCGAATGTATTTCTGCCTAATAAAGGCAGTGCTAAGCGCTGTTTTATTTTATAAGATGTAATAAAGAAGATTTAGATGAAGATGCAAATTGGTCCTCAGGGATAGCAACGCATCTGCAGAAAACAAATCCTATCTAACTTTGATAAGAGATATACATGGAAGACAAAAACAACTTTTAAATTCTGTGGGAATCATGATTCTTTTATCATAAAAAGTAGCTGGGATTCAAACCGTAAACTCTTGGTTAGATGTTAATATTACTGGACAAATAAAAACAATATAACACAATAAAAACATTGTGAAAATAATATATTAAATTGTATATATCCCAGCACCGTGTCATTGCAGATGAAATTAGACTCTGCACTTTGTCGCGACAAATTTACGAGAAGAAATGTTCTCGAGAAAAATGTTCATCTTTTCGAAGTAAGGAATGAAGAATGTTCTCACACTCTCTAAATGGAAATATGCGTTCTATTGTAAAAGCAATAGAGAACATTATTTTTTAAATACTCCTACTGTAATTGTGTTGTTAGGATTTGTTATTTGATGCGTTGATATTTTTATTCTTGAATGCTTTTATGCATTAAAATGAAAGACGTATCAGAGAATGTTATATGTTTTTTGACCTGTTAATAAATGAATTTAACGCCATCTATTAGCAACCTCTATAAATCGATATAGATTCTAATCCTTTCTTACATTATTTATGCAATAAACTTCATTACCCGTGCCGTCTAGTTTTAACAATGTGTGTTATAGTACACAGTCCTTAAACGGGGGTACACGAAGACTTTCTCTACAAGGGAGAGGAGGGAGGGAGGAGGGGATTAAAGAAAATTTGTAGAAAGAAATGATGACGCATTTAGATATACAAACGTTTTAGAATTAGATACAGGTTTCAAAAAGATAGGGAACAAAGCTGTAACTGTTTGTTAAAAAATGCGGGTAGATCTCACTAAGAAAATTAGTTTAATATTTAATAATTTTTCAGTCATGGATGTAAAGTGCAATAAATGTATATGTACATATCACAGTACTTTGCTGTGATACGTACATTACACTGAAAAATGCCACATTTTATTAATCAACTCCAATATCAGTTCTACTGAAAAAATAAATGCGGGTAGATCTCGCTAAGAAAATTAGTTTAATATTTAATAATTTTTGATTCATGGATGTAAAGTGCAATAAATTGTATATATACATATCACAGCACTTTGCTGTGATATTTACACGACTCTGAAAAATGCCAATGTAACCATCAACCTCCAATATCAGGTCTACTGGAATAGATTTTCACTTAATGTTAGTTTTGAGCTATCTATATGTTTATTTTAATTGTGAGTGTATAAGTAAATATATGTAATCGATTTCCAATGTTACATTTCTAAACTCGATTAACCTAGATTTTCTTAGACACAACTTTTACATATTTTTTTGTTTATTAGTATAAGTGGTCTGATTATTTTCTAAATAATCTTTATAAAGGCCCGTAATGTGTCACTGTTGTATGCACGTTTTTCACCAGGTGGTAGAACCAATGTGGTTCGAGGAATTAGGTGGTACTTCCCCGGTTGAACCACACCACACCTATTTCTAGCGTGAATCAGTTCTTGCGTTCTGGTGGTTTTATATGAAGTTGCTTACAGATGTACATGGGCGGTAAGCACTTACCATCATGTAGACTGCATCGTTTGGTACTTCAGTGTAATAATAATAATAATGTTTAGGTACCATTGGAGTGGATGAAATGGTTTCCGCGTGAGTGAAGGAAGCTATTATCTTAATTAAATGGGTTCTTGTCACCTATCTGTTACGATATTCACACCTCGCAGGCTATAGATTGATTAGGCAGGGGTTGATTTATAGTGAAAAAAATCGTAATATATACACATATTTTTTTTTTGGTTTGGTCTATTTACTAACTTTCATTTGATACCCATATTGCCGTAATAGTAAAAAAGCATCCCTCCCGTTTTATATTTTATTATCAGGCGCCATTTTAAAAAAATATATAGCCTATCTCACTTTAAACACTGAGATGATTCTAATGATATGTCATGCGTCACAAGGGATTTGGGTTGTAGCGCGTGCCAAAAAAATTGACATACATACAAACAAACATACACACATACGCTCGAAAAGCAGCGGAAAGTAGAAGGAGGGTCCTTCTTCTATTCGACGCTCTTTCAATCGGAATCGCGTGAGGAACGCGTCATCAATAAAAATATAAGCTATACTTACCACACTTAGCGAAGAGCGGCTTATTGCGCACGAAAACACACAGCATTTGATACGATTACGTGATTAAGTGTCGGAAATATACTCAAGTGTGTTTCACTTCTATCGTTATTATATACTCGTATAAATAGGTCTTAATAGGGGATAAAATCCGTACTTTATAGGTAACGGCGTCATTCTCACTAGTTATTAGTCGACTGCGTCAGAAGGAGACTTTTTACAAGCGTAGATATGTATGTTTGTCCAAGCTTACGTCACTCTGCAAACTGAAACGATTCTAATGATCTGTCATATGACACAATTCGTCAAGTCATTTGAGTTGTAAGGCATGTCAAAGGAATCGGCATACAAACAGACATACGCTCGTAAATTACTATTCTCCGTCTGACGCAGTCGGGTAAAAATTTATTAAAATTACCTTATTCAGTACTTCATGTTCTTACGTCCAATGAGAATTAAATTGTCTCTTTTATACAGCACTTTGTATATATTATAGGGGACCTTTTACGCAATACAAAGGTCTCAGCTTTGACCTAAATTTTAGATTTGAAAATAAAGTATTTTATTTAGGTGTACTTAGTGACCGCAGAGGGTGATTAGTTATTTGTGTTACTTAACGAAATTGTTCAAGAACTTATTGCCATTTATTTCTAATGTGTTTCCGAGAAATTATTCGGTTAAGTCATAACTTTTTATACGGTACTCGAATCTAAAATAAATAAGCCCTTACATTAAATAATAATAAAAGTTTTGCTTGTCTATATATTGCATAAGATCGCAAAAGTATGTTTGGATAAGTAGTACTATAAATTTCTATATGAATCCATTTTTTAAATATTCTGTCTCTATTTCTTTGTTTGAAATCGTATAAAGCTACAACTATTGATTTTGATTTAAAAGATTTGAAAAATATTTAAAGTCCAAAATTTGAGGTAACACGTAGTCTTTATATCATTTTTCAAATTCGTTTATTCTATTCAGTATTGTACAATTCAAAGTTGTATTTCCTACATTTTTAATAAGAATTATAGAAGTCACGTCTTCATAATGTAAGCCAAGATGCTAATACTCCGTAAATATCGTAGGAGGATTCCTACGATATTTACGGAGTATTAGAACTAGAGAGCATATGGTCATATTCGATGTTGAGTAACCTTTGTAATGGGTAGCGTCCCTTATACAACTGTGGTATAATAATTTAATAGTTTAAAGTCTAACATTCCTACCGTTCTAGCATTCAAGATGCCTTCGTCATCCAGATTTTGCAATTTGGCATCATATAAATTACGTACGAGATATACTACGATATAAGTTTATTACAACTATAAAAGTAATATCACAAAATGCGAAAGGAAATAAGATGTTACGCGAATCATTTACGACGTGCTAATATAGAAATGTATAGCTATTTAGTAATTGTGCAGTTTATGAATGTAATCACAACCGAGGAATATTACAGAATCAAAATCGATTACACATCGAGTCACAAGTTTGTGTAAATATGATTCCAAAGTAAAATTAAACCTACCCACCCACTTACGTAATAAAGCTAAGATAGTTCTAGATTTGATAAATAGGTGAGTAGGTGCCCCCAAACAGAAATCTAATTTAGGTGAAAGAATACAGGCGGATCCCAGTTTATTGTTTGGAATTGTCCCTTTCGGGGCAAGTTTGTTGGCGGTTAGAGTGTTTGGCGAAATAATGGCGTAATTTCGCAGAATACGCCATTCCGTACGTTTTGTTTTAGGTCTTGACTTAGTTCTTAGATTAAAAGTTTGGACGTTACGGCACGTTTGAGATTAAAAATGGCTATGAACTTCTTTTGTTGGTACGGTTTGCGATCTTTGAAATTTTTCTTAGCATTTTACTAAGATTTACTAATATTACAAATGTAAAAGTTTGTGAGGATATATGTGTAATTGTAACTCTCTCACGCTTGGATTTCACTGAAATTTGGAATACAGATAGTTTATGATCTTGTTTAATAAATAGGATAGTTACGATAGAGTCTACCACGGTAATAAAAAATAAACACGTTTTCTACACTCATAGCCCCATACTACTATTTTCTCCTGTGTCGTGGGTGCCATAGACACACAAAGACGAATACACAAACACCCAGACCCAGAACAGAAATTTAAATTCATAATTCAGATGTCTGTCTGGCCGGGGATCGAATCCGGGACCCTCTGCGCGTCAGACCGGTATGGTGACCGCTCCGTCATACGGGTCGTCAAATAATACTGTGGTAGACTCGATCGAAGCGTACCAAGCCGCTATGTTAATGATTAACAGAGTATACGTGCATGATGATTGAGAAAGTTATTCAACGTCAAGCAGGGTCGTGAGTTCCCTGTGTCTAAGTTTCATATGACCCAAAAAGTCATAGGAGATGACCATGTCAATCATCATGCTGTGATGCAACTGTTTTAGATATCATCAATATTGTTAAAGATTGATATCACCCTTATTGTTCTCCACTTATTTACACTGAAGAAGCGTTTTATTTTTTTATTAAATTGAAGTAGCAAATGAGCATGCAGTCCACCCATTGTAAGTAGCCATTGCCGCCCGTTGGACATCTGTAAGCAACTTCATATAGAACGGGGGTTCTATCTGAAGTCGATCACAGATGTTATGCTACACCCGAAGACTGATATAGTCTCCTCATATAGAACTGAAACAGGAACCTCACTGTTCCATTGAAACGCAAAAATTGCTTCACGCTAGAAATAGATGTGGCGGGGGGACGGGGTTGGGGGGACTATACAGGGTGTACCCCCTGGCTGAGCATGGTGAATACTGTTTAAGAACTCTCCTATGCATAATGAAATAGAGCATATTCGTAAATAACATAATTGTTAAAAGTGTGTTTTTTACGAAAATTGATGTGAAAAAAATGCGTGTCTAGGCCGAATTTTGTAAAAATACTGACTTGTTATTCGTTATCCGAGATTTCAACTTAATCCTCATTTTTAATAAGGCCAGTATATTTTAAAATGTTTATGTATTTATACTACAAGTCATGATAATTTTTCTTAACGTATTCACGTGTTAAGTGTCACATTATCAGATCTACTGATAACACTGATAAATCACACTCTTGTCTATTTAATTATTGTAAGTTCACGAATTCTTCCGATCTCTACCGAATGGAGCCGATCACTCTGTCTTTGTACGCGTACCTGTCTATAACGAGACATTCTAGTGTGAATTAATATAAACAGAACAAAGCTGTTATTGTTATAACAATTGCTTGTGTGTAGGTATCTCACACAATAAGCGAATGGACTAAGGAGACAGAGGCGAGTAATCATGGATTTCCGTATATGCCTTTGTATTGACGACTATTTGTCTATTGAAGCAATTTGCTAATTGACAGGATGCGGTATAGAATGCAAGTATAATTTCATATTGTGACAAGAAAATGAAGCTTTCAATGAATACTTTTATAGGGTGGTCTATATTAATTAATAAAATTGAAGAGTCTATCTGTAATGACAAAATAATAGAGTCTTACTTCATGCATATGGAAATATATACTATAGTTAATTTTTTTTTTGTCTATGTCTGTTATTGTTAATTTTCGAAACGGCAGGTATAGTTTTGACAGAGTTTTCTCTGATTTAGTTATATCTATATAAATTATAAAGTTGAAGAGTCTATTTGTAATGTCAAAATAATAGACTCTTACTTCATGTATATGGAAGTATACACTATAGTTAAAAAATATATTTTTTGTCTATGTCTATTATTGTTTATTTTCGAAACGGCTGGTATGATCTTGACAGGGTTTTCTCTGATATATAGCATAAGTTATAAAACCTAATTTAGGCTACTTTTATTTTCGAAATTTTTTTAGGTGTCCATACAAAAAATTGCGCGCACGCTTCTAGCGCGATTGACCTGTCTCCGGTGCTATGATCTATCAGTCTTCTTTGAAAACATGCTATTTAATAAAAAATGTTGAAAGCCTAAATTTTCGATAAGTGTGTCAAGTTATTTAACCTTGGGAAAACCGCTTGTCACAGCTAGTACAACATATAATAGATTAAAACGGTCTTGCGACGTACAATGCAGATTAATTCAATAGTAATGGCTTTCCGTCAATTAATGACACTATTCACCATCAACCTATTTGCTAACGTTTGTAGTAGAACACTGAATAATGCTTAAATGAATAATCAGTGTGGGTATTTGATGGATTCAACCCACTTCTTGTGTAAAGACAAGTAACATAGCTTATTCGAGTCGGCTCCCTTAGGTATCGGGTTTTTGTTGTAATCATTTCTAGTATTACTAACTACTATCTATACTAATATTGTAAAGTTGAGGAGTTTTTTTGGTTAAATGGCTAATCTTTGGAAGTACTGGTTTGATTGAAAAAATATTTTTGGATTGAATACTCTATTTATTGAGGAAGGCTATAGGCTATATAACATCGAGCTGTTTGTTTGTTTTTCTCTAATGTAGTGGTGAAGCGGGTAAAACCGTGGGGCACAGCTAGTTGTATTTTAATGATAGCAGTTATAGCCTACTGGTTAAAACTTGGCTCATTCGAGAGTCCAATTGTCGAATCCCAGGCACCACTCATTTTTTTAAAGTGATAAAAAATGGTGATGAAAAATGTTATGTACATATTAGAAATTAATTTTAATAGCTTTACGATGAAGTAAAGCATAACAATAAAACCTACACACCTCAGAGTTCTTGGAAAAAGACCTCAAGGTGTGTGAACTCTACCAATACGCACTTAGCCAGTGCGATAGGCTATGGTTTAATTCTCTCTTAAGCCCAGCAGTGGTACTATAATGAATTGACGTTGCTGTAGAGTGAGGCTTCTTTCTACGTTAACTTCATTTGTCAATATATCCCTTGCGTATGTCTTCATTAAACAAAACAAATCAGTAGATTTGGTTTGTTAGTAGTAGTATTTTCAGCCACAAATTTTTTGTTGTCTTTCATATATTGGTTTTTTTATTAAGCTTTCCAACGGGAAAAGGTTATTTATTCGCTATGTATATTTTTAGGTATGTTCGGCGATTATTTTGCAAAATTTGCAACATTGCGTAATAATCTAGCGTAAGCGATCTTAAATTAATCACTATCGACATTTGTTATTTGAAATAGTGATGTGCCGGAGATCCGTATTCGTATCTGCGGATATCCGAGGCATGAGAAAGATCCGATATTTATCCGCCCCCGCTACTTTTTGGGCGGGTCTCAAACAGATCTTTTATATCTATTATTAAATTCATATTACATAGGATTACTTAGCGATTAGGTAGCAATAAATAAGTATTAAATTCCAT
>DWLI01005101.1:0-10330 GCA_018249915.1 Cecropterus dorantes dorantes
AGTTTACACGTAACTACTTTGAATGAAATCTACTTTTATTATTTATTTTATTTATATTAAATAATCTTTATTGTCATTCGACTTGTATGATAAACACCACATTAAGCAAAGTATTCCAAGTCGACAGCATATACTTTGCTACTGGCAGTCTACAAATAACAATTTATAACGCCTTGAAAAGGCAAATTTGCTTTACTACATATTTCACACCGAAGCACATCATTGCATACTGCAACGGTAATAAAAGGCAACCATTACAGAATTCTAACAACTTTAAGATAGGCTAAGACTCGAAAGTATGTGTGTGACCTGTATGTTGAGCTGCAGCCGCTTCTTCTCCTGCTGCAGCGCGCCGCAGCGCTCCTCCTCCTCCTCGATGCGGCCCTCCAGGTCGTGCAGCAGCTCCTCCAGCTCCTGCTTGCGCGTCGCCGCCCGCGCGCGGCTCTCCTCCGCCTCCGCGCACAGCTCCAGCTCCGCCTGCGGACCACGTATATCATATCAATTACTGTCAACATGCATGCTGATGAGAACCAGTTTAGACTTCATACCTATATACATGTATAGAATATTTGATGACTGTTTGAAAGGTTCATTATATTACTAGAATTAAAGAATAAAATAATTACATTAGATAAGATTAATAACATAAACTAGCATTCCAATCAAACAAACTGATCTTGTATTACCAATAATATTTTTTATATCCCAGCATCAAACAATTACAATTATACATGAGGTTTAGGCAATTTTTCTGAGAAAGTCTAACAGCAAACTAAACAATTATAAATATTAACATTTATAAAATAAAAAAAAAAAACTGTTAATGTTAAAAACAATTCAATTTTCATTTCATTTTTGAAAAACAAAAAAAAAAACGTATATTTTAGTTCATCCGTCGATATCTAACGCCAAACGTTTCATCAATAAAACAACCAAATCAACGCAACCGACCTGCAACTGCTCGGCGAGCTGCGTCTTCTCGGCGCTGGCCTGCTGGTACTTGGCCTCGTACTCCTGGCAGCGCTTCAGCTGCATGTCCAGCCGGTCGCGGATCTGACGAAGCTCGTCCTCCTTCTGCGTCAGCTTCTCCTCCTGCTTAGTCACCTCCAGAAGTGGTTTCACCTGGAACGATTCGTTTTACGTGTCTTATTTCAATATATTGAAACAATATATATTTGAAATAATTTTTTTTTTCGGTACCATTTAAATATTAATCATTGGTCTAAAGACGACATAAATATTATAAAATTAAATAATAAGACAAAAGCAACATGTTTCTGATTGAAAGTGTAAAAAAACCTGAGTTGGAAGTATATTTGGTAGCATTCCAAAATCCAAAATGGGCAAACATTTGTAACTGTAGCCTAGTTACAAAAAATGTAACTTTTGTAATTTTGAGAATAACAAATCCGATTTCCTCGATTGTGAAATTACTTATCATTTCGTCTTAAAATACTGAAATATATAAAATACTGAAGATAAAAATAAAAACTTGACTTGAAGAATAATTAATCTGCGCTTATGTATTAAACTAGCTCAGCAAACAATGGTCTTCGACACAAATGGCATTACGACATTTTCATGTGTGTGAATATAATATATTACTTAACACTCACATGTTATTTACATAATAATTTCTGCGTAACGAAGGGCTAAGTTATTTTCAAAACATTGGTAATGTTTGTATAAGCATGAAGCGCAATAATAATTATTATTATTACGTTGAATGGGAAATATTCTAACTAACAGAAGGCAAAACAAAAATTATACACAACTCACCTTGATATACAACCTCCACCATTGCCAATTTCTTAGCTTCAAGTACGCCGCACAGTTTCTCTGGATAATTCTTATGGCATTTAACTGCTGCAGTCTCTTCTGGTAGTTCCTTCTCGCCAGATATCCACGGCAGAACGCCTGGAAGTTGACGATCAAATCCGTGATCTTGTAATCTCGCTCCTCCTCCAAGTGAGCCAGGACACCGGCCCTGAAGAAGATTTTGGACTGACCAACGCGGTACAGGTTATGATCGAGCTCTAGGGCGTCAATCATCTGTTCGCATGCCTTCTTTCCATCCATGAATCCTTTCGGAATAATATTCGGTGTCAGCAATTCGTATCGTTGTCTGAACTCCTGGAACGGTATCCTGTTCGGGAAGCCCTGTCTGCAAATCCTGATACCCTCCAGCACACCGTTGCAGCGAAGCTGATCAAGCACTAAAGGCGCCTCAATTTTGCCAGCTTTCTTTTCGTGATTGGGTATGATGCACCTTACGAAGTTGGGGTTCGTGTTTCTCAGCGTCGCCATGAGTTTCGTCAGTTGTTCCTTGTACAACTGTGAAACAGTTCGGAACATACCCTTTCTCGTCCTAGCACCGAATTGCGTGTCAGTCATGGCTTGCTGCGCCATGCCGACAATTTCAGCATCCTTCCAGATATGGCAGACGAATGGATCCTGCGATGACTGAAGGAGGGAGACGACGTTCTCGTTCAGTGGGTCCATGTTCTTCATCAACCACTGTGCAGCTGAATAATCGACTTTGCCAGCGTAATGTATGATGGCGAAATCGGCAATACCCCTGAAATCTGTCTTCATGAATTTAGGATGCACCGAATGTGCTGATACGAGTTTCTCTACGAACGTTTTGTCCGTTGCTTTCGGGAACCAACACTCCTCGTCCAGGAGAGCCATGATACCCATAGGCTTGTCGATTAAATCGATTGTGGGCTGTAAATCCAAACCAAAATCGATGAATTTCCATTCGATTCCTTCTCTTTGATACTCTTCCTGTTCCAATATGAACATAGTGTGATTGAAGAGTTGTTGCAGCTTCTCGTTGGTGTAGTTAATACAGAGCTGCTCGAAGGAGTTCAAGTCGAAGATTTCGAAACCAGCCATATCGAGGATTCCAATGAAGGAAGCACCTTGTCGTTTAGTTCTATCCAACGATCTGTTGATTCTGTTTACGAGCCACCTGAAGAGTCGTTCATAGCAGGCCTTGCCAATAGCCTCCACGGAGAACTCGACTTGCTCCTTAGTCTGCGCTTTCGTTACGAAATCACGGCCTACTTTGATCCTAGGTTTCAGGAACGCTTTCGTCATTTCCGTCACCGAAAGGCCTGAAAAATTAAATTAATTATTAAGAATTTTGCTCATTGCAATGAACAGTAATTATTAAATGTGTTGATGAATTACCGAGTAAATGTGCGATTTTTTGCGCAACTGTATTATCGGGTAACGTCGCCTGGTCCGAGTTCCTCTCTTGCTTGAACTGCATAGAACCAAACAGCAGGACTGCAGATACTATTCTGAATATCGAGTTGAAGTCTTCGATATTCATGCCCATGATGTTCATTGATTTGATCGTCGCTTGGAACTCCGCAGCATCATCTATGCCTGGTACTGGCAACGCGGCGTTCGATAAGAATGGGTAGCTCTTAGGATCTTCTAGGATGTACTCGGCCTTCTGCTGTGACGTTGCACCAGCCAGGAGCTGGTAGAAGATGTGGAACGTTCTTTCGTCCTTCGCTTGTCGTATCGCTCTGGATTTCTCAAGTAAGTACGTTTCGATGTTCGCGCCAGCTATGAAACCGGACGCGTCGAAGTTAATTCTGATGAATTTACCCTAAAAATTTAAAATTGGAAGATATAAAGACCATAAACAGCATAATATATTGTTTGTATGTATACTTAATTTCAGATATACTCACGAATCTCGATGAGTTGTCGTTCTTCACAGTTTTGGCGTTACCAAACGCTTCCAAGATTGGATTCGCTTGCAGTAGTTGCTGCTCCAACTCTCCCTATAACACAGATCTTGTTATTCCTCTCATCTCATACAATTAAAGCATTAAGCAAAATTTATCGAGAAAGATGACAAAACGTGAAAATTTTGTTAGACTTAATGATTAGGCATTCACCAAAGCTTTTCAATGGATACAAGCGATAGTTACCTCGAATGTAGGTCCATTACTCTATAGTAGGTGGCAGCGTGTAATGAATTTGAATGGTTATAAGGTTAGAGTTAGTATAAAAATGCAATACCATCAGATTTATTTATATATCTCTATTGAATTTAGATAACCAGAACGAAGCTGAATTCATTTACAAATTATTACTATAGTTTTCAGTAGAATGAAGCATTAAAATGATGTAAAGATATGAAAATATATGAAAAGGCAATTATATTTATTTATATTTCATCAAAACATAAAGATCAATTTTTTTGTAATAATTTTTGAAGTTATAAACTTTGCCGTTACAAATTTAATAAAACTATAAGATAGTTTCCAATATTTAGCCTTGGAAAATTCCAGTATGTTGTAATAGCATACACTAAACATAATTTATACCGATGATATTTTACAAATAACAACTTCGACCGAATCCAATGACTACCAACACAAATGAAAGATAAAATTAGTTAGTAATAAACATGCTTTGAGGAAATTAATGAGGAAGTTGATTTTCATGTTGTAATTAGGCTAAACGTAGCATAATTTAACGGTATAATTAATAACCCTAAATTACTGATTACATCGTATTTCTATTATTTTAAAACTATTCAAAATTGTAAAACTGTATTCAAATAAATAACGTTACAACTTAATCGTCAAATTTGACTTAAAAATAACCAATACTTCGTAATATTTCAAACTGCAAATTGAAAAAAAAATATATGAAATAGTACTATTTTAAATGATACCACATTCGTAGGACACAACACTAATACACACACAAAGCATAACATTAACAGTATTGTTGACGGATTAGTAGCACACAATGATGGCTGGTTAGTTCATAATTCCTCTAGACTTACTATGATCAACTGCGGCGAGGGTCCCTGGGCGGCGAAGGCGGGTCCGAAGGGAGAGGAAATAAAAAAAGATATATATATAATTTACACGTGAATCAGAATTTAGAGGGTGGTAGAGAAAGGTTGGTCTCGTAGTACTGTATCTCACAAACCAGACACCATATATTAATGTATATCGTTTATTAAAAAAACGATTATTTAAGGGCATAATCAATATTAATTCAAAGAGTTATTTAAGAGCAATTTAGAAAAAAATATATCTTTTAACCAATGCTCTATTGAATTAAAAATATTTATCTAGAAACCATACTAATAAATTATATCTAGCGTAAACATTTCTTCGTAAATATGTGTTTATTTATATTTGTAATGTAAATGTATTTGTCTACAAATAGTTTAAAACGTGTATCAACTGAATAAGTATTATCAAAAACATCTTTTCAAATGGCTGCAGCCCTTTCTCCCACCCATAAACATTTTAGTAGAACTCATTTTGAATTATAAAATCTATACTAATATTATAAAGCAGTACTTTGTTTGGTTGAACAGGCTAATCTCAGGAACTACTGGTTCGAATTTAAAAAATATTTTTGTGTTGAATAGTAAATTTATCGAGGAGGGCTATAGGCTATTTAACATCACGCTATGTTTTTTTTTAATTAGCAGCGGGTGAAACCGCGAGGCACAGCTAGTATATTATATAGTGAGATATAGTACTATGTTGAACGTCTCAGACTAGCGCATGGACAATTAAACACTAATTCCACCGTTTACCGTGCGGGTGCGTACAACTGTTACCATTATTTATACTTATAGCTTAAAAATATAACAACTATACACAATTATGCTAGTAGATGGTTTATACAAATATTACTGGACGTAAAATTAATGTAAATATAATTATGTTGTTCTACCAGAACCAGGCGTCCTGCTTGTGTGTATTATTATAATTTTTTTTATCTGATTGAAATATTTTGATTTAATTTTAATATTTTCCCTGCTTTAAGGGTTTATCCCAATTAAAGTTAAAAATATATTATATTTTTATAGAATTCAAATTTATATGCCGTAGCGACATCTAAAGGGCAAGGTACAACAAAGAAGATATTTTCTATGTAAAGCACTTAACGTGGCAACTTTTACGGTGAGCCTTCAAACAGTATCGGAGATTATAAATCACCAAAAATATACCAATATCCACTTCAATACATTAAGGTACAATATGCAAGATACGTCACAAATGTGTACAAATTTATATTTGCATTATTCTGATTTGCGTACTAAATATTTATAGTTACTCGTATATGTAACGTTTTCATTCATGTTTAGAAACATTCAGCATTTACTTTGGCCGTTAGATGTACATAAGGAGATAAAATGCGCTCCATATATCAGATGGAAACTATTCAAGTTCAGCAGACTGTGCCACATTTACTAGAGCTCACTAAGTGCACTTGGTTCAATATTTTGAAATGAAATATAAAATATTTAGAGACATATTTATTTGTTTTGTATTTATAACAAATAAAAATATACTTTAAAACGATCACTTGTACCATATAATTGTACTAATTGTAAGAGTAAGTTTTACTTGAAGGTGAAGATTCTTGTTAAAAACCAAGTTTCCTGAAGTAATCAATATGGCAGTGTTTTCCCTCATAAATGCGCATTAGAGTAATTTTATCGTAATCGTTATTGCGAAGGAATATATCGTCTGCCCTCATCTCCAGTTCCATATTTTTATACATTTCCCTAAATGAGTGACTAGTACCGACTCTACAAATGGACTAAAGCAAAGATGAAAAATGAAGATAAATTAAATTCACCCATAATACTAAATCACGAGTGTCTACATCATTAAATACAGTACACCTTTAATCCAAACATCGAGCCATAAAATTTCTAGCTCAACATATATAAATATAATACGTATATATATACATATATACGCGTAGTCCGTACGTGTGTCAAAGTGCGCGTTGTGCGTACGTGCAATACGTGCGTCGTACGAAACTCCGCACTCACTTCGGCTGCGTTGTAGCGCACTCCCTTGTGTAGTGGCGTTGAACAAAGAAAAATATTAAAGAAAACGCGTTAAAATATTAAATTGCACGCTGTTCTGGCGTTAAACAAAGGCTTAAAGGGGCTGGCGGTCAAGATAATACAACTATATGTTTTAAACAACTTATGTACAGTTATGACTTTGGAAATATATAAAAGTAACGCATCAATTATTTTATTGGCATACGTTATTTTTAACATTAAAGTAAATGTATATAGCATTGTCTATTAATGCAAAGAATAGCCTAAATTACGCGATAAATGTTTTCCTGTCCAAACAAAAGATATACAAACAATATAGCTTAGTTAAACAAATACTAAATATTGAGCACATACGAGTACACAAATAAGGTAAGGTAAGATATTTTAGTAATCGAATTAGTCATGTAATGTACTATGACGCATTTACTAATACTAGTTAAAAGTTCTCAAAAACCTATGTAGTTTTATTTATCACACTTGAAATTAACTTATTAATTTTTAATCATTCAAAAATCCTGTTAAATATCGATAAATAATTGATTTGAAAGAAACAAAGAAAAAAATAGATTATGTAAAGAGTGTAATCCTAAATGCAGTCACAATGCTGGTGAAAACCTTTGTTTTATTATAGATAATTATTAATTTGTTACCGCCCATAATGCAAGGGGCTCGACAGACAGACAGACATCTTTATAATTACTTCAAATACCATTTGATTTAATATACAATTTCATGTGCACCATTACCTCCACAATACCCGTAATCTTTATTATGTGAAAGGGTTTAAATAAACATTTAGCGGGGAAGCATAATTTAAGGGTTGAGGGGTAATTAACGGTAACAACTAGCCGTATTACACAATGTAGAACCTTACCCGCACGCGATAGTCGAACCAGAAGCCGAGCACGCGCTTCACAACAAAACTTATTGTTTATACGGATATTAACAAATCATTTCTGTTAAATAATAATATTGAACAATAAGAAACGAAACAAAAAAAGTATTTATGGAAAATGATAGATCTGTAAGCTTATTTGTGTAGTTTTTCCTCTTTCCAAATCCAGACGTAATATAAGTCCAGTTAATTCGTAGAGTTTAATAGAATTTCGCATAGTTATATTTTCAAAGTAACATCATTATCTACGGACTATACTAATGTAAAACAAATTAAACCTATTTCAATGAAAAATAAAATGTTCGCAATTGAATTTCTGTGACCTTTCCATTTTAGACATAGTCCCATGTAGCAATAGAAAATTTGTTATTAATTTTTCAGGGTAACAACAATTTTTCAACATGTTTTAAAGTAATTTTTACGTTTTGAATATTTTTTTATACATAATGGTTGTTAATAAAGTATGAAAATCTTACCGCTCCGCTTCCCTTGGGCTTTGAGGCGGCGACATACGCCAGGTATTGGATCACCTTCTTCGTGTTCTCGGTCTTACCGGCGCCGGACTCGCCCGTGCACAGGATCGACTGGTCCTCGCGGTCTGGAAGTAACATTTCAAGGTTTTAAACACATGGCTTTTGGAAATATTAAATATATATTCGAAAATTTAAACATACTGATCCTCGTAGGCGTGAAACACTTTCATCCTAAAAATCTAAAACAGATACTGAGACACTGTTTAAAGTCTCTAAGTCATTGGTCCCGGCAGTATAAATTTATCGAAAGTTTTAAACATATCTAGCATAAGTCTGCTTCAACCACGTTCATCGTTCTAATCTATTTAAGGCTTTCTATTTTTATTCTAGTAGTTGTAAGTACATATTGATCATCACATCCTGCAAAAGATAACCGAAGCCTTTAAACACGTCCATCCTTACTATATACATATTCTACGTTACCACAGATATTTTTTAAGGTTTGAAACACATTCATCCTGATTCCAAGAAATATCTGAAGTTTTTAACCAAATATGCGACAACGCGCCCTAAAATGTATTAGAACAAATTCCTTGAAAACAAACTACGCCCGTAAGGCGATTTAATTAAAAACCACACCTTCATATTTCAGTGGAACTCGCTACGAATTTTGTAA
The DNA here is from genome assembly GCA_018249915.1 of Cecropterus dorantes dorantes. Taxonomy (NCBI): domain Eukaryota; kingdom Metazoa; phylum Arthropoda; class Insecta; order Lepidoptera; family Hesperiidae; genus Cecropterus; species Cecropterus dorantes. Next base: position 8,904 of record DWLI01005101.1, read on the forward strand.
TTAATTAACAAATAATTTCAACTAATGAGTACACTTTTTAGGTGACCCTATTTTTTTAACAAATTGTTTTATTCATTGTGTACATTAGTATCGTGTCAGTTAAACATTTTAGAATAGGTATACATACTGAGGTCCATTTACATCACCTCGGTACCCGACAGGCGCAAATTGCGATAGTTATCGGCAAACAACCATATACGGGGCGCATAGCGTCTATCGATGAATAGCGAATTAGCGCATTTATAGGGTTGTCAACTGTACCAATCAATTTCCGTTGGTTTGTCCGAAACAAAAGTTTTTACCGAATTTATGATGTGTTTAGACCTTCTTAAAAACAATAATAAATATTTATTTGTCTTTATAATATGAAAGTAGGAAACGAGCATGCAGTCCACCTGATGGTCAGTGGCCACTGTGCCCATAAACACCTATAATGCACACCAAAAAAGAAATTTATTTGAGATTGGCCAGATACTTTGCTACCCCTGAGAACTAAGTTGGAACTTCTCGGATAAGTATGTCTCCGTTACCACACTCTTCGAGTTAGAAGATAGCACTGCTCTCGTTAGGCAGAAAAAGGTGTGACGGTGGTCCCTCCAGAGCTAGCTAGGCCCCTAGCTAGGACATTATATTAGCTTTTAAAGTAATTCGATTACTAAATAGTAAGAAAAAAACATGTGTACATACGCTGTCCAAACGCATATCATAATCTAAAGAGTTTCATTTTTAATTGTCACAGACATACTATTGTCATTGTATTTCTCTTCTCGATAGTACCTACAAGCTTAGCAGTCCTAAGTAAACTTCTTTACGCCCGATTTCAATCACTTCGCAAAATATTGTCATACAATCGTACTACGCCTAAACCACTCAGCTTCCTACCCTGAAACGTAGCCGGTGTAACGAACTCCCGGAAAGTCCATTAGCATCCCCGTCATTCCGTTTGTTTACTAATGTCCGTCGCGAAATCGCAAACAGACGCGCGGAGAGACGCGGCGTGGGCGTCGCGGTCTGTCAACAACGAGCGTCCAAGTGTCGCGCGACGGTGGATAAATGTGAATTGTCGAGTGCCAAACACGCCTCATGTTTAGTCAAATATAAGGTAAGATATTGGAGCTAGCTTTTATTACAAAAAAAAAAAAAAAAAAAAAAAACAATTTGTTTAAAAAGAAATATATCACACAAACAAAAAAGACAAACCCGCTGCTAAGAAAAAAATATTGTAAATGACAATGTGTAAGTGCCCCTTGAGGATACAAGATAAAAACAATTCTTTTATTATATCAACATTTGTGTTATAGTCAATACTATAATACAAATGTTAAACTGAACAACAAGTACTATATACGCGTACAATGACTTAACCGAAATAAACAATCTATAGCAGTCAGCAAATTTACGGATATTTATGGGTAAAGACTTTTTTC
>DWLI01005102.1:0-10330 GCA_018249915.1 Cecropterus dorantes dorantes
ATCTGGATGCCACTTTTTATATTTAACATTATTTCTCGTAGGCATCTAATTATGTTGTAAAATTTATATATATTATTTTTTCTTAGAAAATAACAATATCATTGATTAAAACGAACAATTGGTAAAATTAATTTCCGTTTAATGATTAATACGACGAAAAAATACAAAAGCTGCAATAAAATGCTCTAATTATTAATATAAAATAAAATGCTACAGCGACAATGAATTTAGTTTGATCAAAAACTAAAATAATTAATTAAAATAAAAAAAAAACTAAATTAATAAAAATGCAATTATCGTGACACACGAATCACCCACGACAGGTACTTGAGATCTGGCTTCTATGAGACATTTTTTCGAAAAAAAAGTCGACTCATGCTAATGAACAAAAAAACACTTAATTGAGGTACACAAAATATTCGCTTCGAGCGTTAAAAACGTACGTGTCCGATTTTATAACGGTAAGTGTAAGGTGCACTATACGTACAATAGACAGTACTTCGTCAGCAAAAGTGTGGTCACACAGCGGCGCGGTGCCCGAATAGAGTAAGACCCCTGAGACCCGAAAATCCCTTGTCTTCGTACCCCGTACCTCCGGAGAGACTAAGACGGTAAGAAGTCCCTAATAACGTAACGTAACGTGCCCGAGCAGCTCGCATGGTTCTCTCGTAGCGTACACACCTTCATTATTAACTATTTACTTCTACAAAATATTTAGCTAACAACTTTAAGCTGTTCTAATTTGTGCCGTGAACGGACTGTACACTATGAAACTTCGCAGACAGTATTAGCGAATTTTGCTAAAAATCGCTCTACACTAATGCTTGCAACGCCAAGCAAATATTTCGTGGCCGTCAGGTTAGGGCGCCATCAAATTAGCCGATTTGCACGCGCGACTGCACTGCTAAAAACGCGTTTCGCATTGATTCGAACCAAGGTTTACATAGTTGCGTTTTTAGCAATGTTTCTTTTTCAAAGTCTATCGTTGTACGTTTTTCAAAGTTTATCAATATTAAAACACTTTTCAAACAATTTTCAAGTGATAATAAAGTGATAAAGCCACGCGATATACGACAAGCAGACGTGCGACCGCAGTGCTGCACCCGCGAAACACTGTGTCTAATTTGAAAGCGTCTTTAACAGGATAATGTTCGTCGTCAATCTAGCTTTACTAGGAGTTGCATGTATAATTTTCACATCAATATTGACAAAATAATGTGATTATGTCGTAAATCACTATAATGCTTCAAGAAATCTCATTTTGGGAAGATTCTTATACCTTGATATGTCACATGAATCTCTTCTACACAGTTTCTGCCATTTTTGTCGCTCCGTTGTGTCCATTGTGTCTCAAATGAAGGACAAAAGATTATGTCAAAATCTCAAGGATGCTTCACAAAATTTATGGGATATCATAGTCTTAGGATTGTACGTCGACCTTCCCTCTATTGTTTCGCCTTGTTCATAAAATTTTCTTGGTAATTTGATTAGATTTCTTTATACGTTTAAATAATTATGCACCTTTATTCTCTTAACATTCGTTGCCAAAAGCAAATGTATGTTGTAACATACATTTGCTTTTGGTAACAAGCATTATGAAAAATTATACTATCTCATTCCTCTTTCAGTTATAAATGGGCTTCCATTTCATTTTGTTCTACACCTATTCAGACTTAATTGAAGATATTGATAATATTTCTTTTTTTACACCTTTCAAAAGAGCCTAAATTAATATATCATTAATACCTGAAAATCGCTAGTGCACTTTTGTCGTGAATGATTCGTGTGTGTACACCCTTAGCGAACGCAATATAGTTGTAGAATAAAAACGAGATCTAAATCGAGATACATGATTATCACAAATGAAGCATGCAGTCTTAAATCAAACGAAGATAATATTATGGTATCACAAAACGTAATACTGGACACGTCACAAAATGCAAAATATCACACTACTATAAAACTATAAACCTCCGTCCAAACCAACGTGGATGCGACACCGCAAATAAATCGCTTACCGTCGTCCAATTAAGGTTTGAGCAGAGTCCAATTCTAAAATAAAATACTTATTACTTCGAACTTAATCTATAAAAAGACACGTCTGTTTACGGAAGGCACTTTTTGAGAGGGTAAACAAACGAAATTAGTTGCTCTTCGAAGTTAATAAAATAATCTTACATAATAAAAAAATAAGCAGTGTAAAATAGGTTACATAATAAAATCTTACAAACTATATCGTTAGTTTAAAAAACTACGCAGCGAACATGACTGAAATGTTGAAATCACACAATATTTTAATACTATCGTTATGGACGTTACAATTATATTACGAAAATGTGATATTTAATAACTAATAGTCTTCTTGCGTATACAAAAATTTCATATTAGAAAATTTAATTGACAAAAATATTACTTTTATCTTCACTTCTTGGGTTTCTATGTGCACTTTGACCACAGATAATTAATATGACATATAATGTTAGACGTCTCATCACAATGGTTGCTTAACGATTAACTACATGATATGCTATTCTACGATACACGTGTAAACATTGACATAGATAAAATAGGCATAATTATACTGACCACATAAAAAAAAGCTTTACAATAAGCGTGCTACGATCTACATAATAAAATGCATTATAAGTCTCTGGAAAACAACACGAAACATTAAGCGGAGAACAGTACACATGGATAAATATTCCCTCTATTATATCATTGACGTTATATATTCCAAAATAATACTATTTTAATGGTACGTGGACATAATTGTATCAACACGAATATACAAACAATATCCATCTGTAATAAAAGAAAGCGTGGGTTATAGCAAAACGCGTTACGCTTTCCGCTTATTTTCGCATTGATTCGAACCGAGCTTTACATAGTACTTAGAAATAGTGAATTAACTAATAGCCTGTGTAGACGCTGTGAGCTACCAAGTAATCGTAAAGGGGTGTTTGGTAGAACGGATTCTGGGGTTGGGCGTTTTCGGCCGTGGCGTTAGTACTGGCGCTTCCACTTCCATTACCACCACCACCGGCACCACCGTTGCCACTGGTGTTGCCATTACTCATTTGCTCATGGACCCCATTAGTTGCCGCAGGATTAAGCGAGCGAACACCATTAATGACCGGTGTTCTCATACATTTAGACTCTTTCTTAGCGCTTGGAGGGTGGCTGTGAGCGACGTTCGCTTTGATGACTTCCAGTTTGTCTGTGATGATGAGGTGGGCCTTGCACTTCCACTTGGAGCCGTATGCGGTGCAACTCCAGCGGTGCGCGTTGGTCCTAGCTTTCAAATGCTTGTAGAAGGTAAAATTGTTCAAGCGGAGATTGACTCTTCCATTTGGACGCAGGTAGAACTCGACTGTGGGAAACAGAAATATATGTTAGGAACTGGAAGTGGAAATTCGTAAAAATAATTCTAGAATTGTTTCAGTTGACAATTTTAGTTATTCTTAAAAGAAATAAAAATAATCTACAACTAATTTAAGGAACATCATTAGGTAAATAATGACTACAACATATTCAAAAGGTTTATTCAAAAAGCTTGTACAAATATTGGAATGGTTAGTTTTATAAATCTTTTTCATTTGCTTATCTAATTATACAACCATTATGTATATATAAAATTATTACATTATTATTGTTTTTTCACATGTTATTAGATTTATAACTAGGAAAGGGAATTTGGTGGGATTTTCACAATTCACTCAAAAATCTCATTGTTGTAGCAAGTTCATTTTTATAAAGGTGAGTGTAGATTAGGCAACATGGTGTAAAACTTTTTATATCATTACCACGTATGTTTTAAACGGTATAATAACATTATAATTTGTAACATATCCCAAAAGCGTGGACATATAACAAATGCAGTCATACTTCTGCTGTCCAGGTATAAAATTTTATTGTGTTACAAGTACATACATATTGTGTTTTAACACATATTTTTATACTAATAAAACATGCAAAATAACATTGTTATATAATACTTTCTGATACATAGTCTGAACTGGACATAACTACGTCTCTCCAAAATTATTGTAATCCATATGAGCAAGGCACAGAATTTTTTTTATTTATTATATACCTATTGTGCCCTGCGTCGTCTCATGCGTTTTTTAAAAGTAACAACTTTAATGGTAACGTCTGATAGAAAATTTTCATGAAATAAAGATTGAATGTTAATATTTTCAATCCTTTGTATAAAATTCAGCTTTAGTTGGATGCTACTTTAAACATTACATTGTAGAAATTTATATTATTACTGAATCATAATCCTACATTTTTTCATCAATTATCTGTGACGTCCAGACGGTGACCATTTTCCTTTTATATATATGTAATCCAACACAAAATATATTCATCACCACAACGACGACATACACACACATACATATATCTTATCAATAACTATGACACGGTACAAAATTAATATTTTTTAAAATTTATCACATGATGTATACAACATGATTATGATTTTAACAGTTTGTTAGTATCTCATTTAAGTAACTTAAACCTATTATACATTCTGAACTTACGATATTTCTAAACTACTTAATACTATAATATACTTCGTTGTAAACTCATTAAGGACCCACTGCTGGGCAAGGGTCCTCTCAGGGTGAGAGTTTTAGACCATAGTCCACCACGCTGGCCAGTGCGAATTGATCGACTTCTCAACTCTCAGACATGTAATTTTCCTCACAATGTTTGTCTTCGCCATAAAAACGTGAAATTTAATTACTAATCAGATATGCGTGCCTGAGATTCGTACCTCGGACCCCCCGATTGAGGGCTGTCACTGCTCATATAACATACTGGGTGAGCTACGCGGTTTCACCTGCTACTAAATAAGAAAAATTAAACACAGCATGATGTTATATAGCCTATAGCCTTAATCAATCAATGGACTATTTAATACAAAAAGAATTTTTAAATTCGACCCAGTAGTCCCTGAGATTATTCCGTTCAACCAAACAAACCCTATAGCTTACCAAACAAGTTTTATATTAAAGTATAGATGTGAGCAGTGACAGCCCTCGTCTTATACCGTATAAACTAATAATAATACTACATCCTAAAGCACATTTTAATATAAAATATTTTCTAAAATCCTACGCGTCCGTGTACACTTGATATTTTTAACGAAAGATGACCGCTTTCCTCTTTGATTGTATTTTTCTTTGCCTGAAAATATAAAGAGTTGTAACATAAATGCAACATAACACAGGGTGGTCAATTTAATTTTTATCTATTAAAATAATTATATCAACGTATATCTATAAAAAAATTTATATTTTAAAAAAATGAGCTAATTTGACTAAACTTAAAATGATGATTTTTTATATTTTTTTTGGTTTGTATGTATGCCTGGTATAATCTTATGATTACCTTATAAAATCTTATGAAACGGCAGAACAGATTATATTTTTTTACTTTCTACAATAAAACAAGGCAATGCAACAGCAAAGCTTACAACGAAACATTGCGAAGCATATTTTAATGTAAGTTTTCCTTAACAAGGTATTACTTACTTTTCCATGCTGATATCAATATCAATCGATATTATTTTAACAATATAATTGGAACATATCATAACATAACATACAATAGTAGATACACTTTACAAATTACAAGCAGTGATTATGCCGCTGTCTACTAACTTAATCGTTTAAACTTTGGTTATCCCTTAGGGTTGCCTCTTTTTAGCATTATAGGTAAGGTGACACCTAAACATATAACTATGCCCCTAAAAACAAAAAAACATACCTCATACTCTTGCCTTTTTTTTATGTGCTGCAAAAAGTATGTCGAGGGTGGATGAGTGTGTTGTGTCTGGGCTCTCACGACGGTCATGTTGTGTGCCACGTGGAGGAAGCCCCTGCAAGACCTGGAGCCCATCTGGGTGCAGCTCCATCTGTAACCCTCACGCAGATGCTTGTGCTGGTAATACGTGTATCCGTTTAGCATTAACAGATCCTTCCCCGTCCTACCTTTGACGAGCAGTACTGAAAACATTTTTTTTATTACTACGAATCAGGTTTTTTTGAGGGTTGACAACGATCATTCGTCATCGATCTTTTTTGTTTTTCGAAGTCATAATAACGGAAAAAATAATTAACATTTGTTTTAAGCCTCGTTGACATCGAGCAAATTCACTAGCTACTAGGAAGAGAATCGACTAGTTCATTAACGATGACATACGAGTACAAATCTTTCCAATCGTACAGTACCTAGCTATACAGTACCTAGCTAGCTAGTGTGTTGAAACCACTTGCTATATACACAAATTAAAGAGGTACTCTCTAGCAACTATGACGACACACGGTTTGTTTACCACGCCCACACACCATCGAGAAGTGAGCTAACTTCAACTTTTCCAATAGATTATTTACATAACTACTCTACTCTACTCTAAATACCTAGTGAATATAACACTAGGCGCATTGATTAGCATATAGTGAATTCTCCGGCTAGTTGCTCGTCAACTTGCTCAATGTCATCCAGGCTCAAAAACAATTAACGAAATTTGAGTTCTCAAAGTTATGGTCTCAAAAAATTTATTGACATTATTACACGTCTCCTTTATATACGTCTCCAATATTTACGTACCATTTTTGATTCATAATCTGAAAAGGACCAGATGATAAATCCCATATAAAGCAAAGCCCATGAAGATTCTTTTCATTTCATTCATTTTCAGGGTTCCCATACCCGAAGGGTGAAAACGGAATCCTAATACTAAAGCTCCGCTGTCCGTCCGTTTGTCACCAGACTGTCTGACTGAACCGTGATAGATAGACAGTTGAAATGTTCACAGATTATATATTTCTGTTGCTGTTATAACAACAAATACTAACAACAAAATAAAATATTTTAGGGGGGGGGGGCTTTTTTTCGTTTTTTATCGTTGCGAGAGTCCGAGTCGCATTTGGCTGGCTTGCGAAATAAATGGCTATATCCACATTTCTTCAAATGCATTGACATGTATTAAAATCAAATTACTTCTGTAGTAATTTTTAGAGGAACAAGGGTGAAAATCATAACTCTAAAAATTCGACAAATACTCGCTTTCTACACTCAAAGCCCCACACTAGGATTTTGTTCTGTGTCGCGAGTGCCATGGACACACAAAGACGAATACACAAGCATTCAGACCTAGAACACAAATCTAAATTCATCAATCAAATGCCTGGCCGGGAATCCAACCCGGAACCCAGTGCGCGTCCGACCGGTATTGTAACCGCTCCGCCACGCGGGTCGTCCAATAAAGTATGTTTTGATTTTTTTGGTAAGCGGTTTAGCATATAAGAAAGGTTTTATTATTTTATTAATATATATATATATCATAATAAACATATTTGGGCTTGGATGTTACATCTATTTTAATTAAATATACATTTATTATTGTAACAAACTTTTTATTCTATTTTACCAACTTATAATAACGTTTACAACAAATTACTTTACAACTAGTATAGTAAATATAACATCAAACTGAGTATTTGAAAAATGTTGAAATGTTTTAAATTTTTTATGATAAAACACACTGCGAATATAAATACCAGTTTTCGAGATAGAGGTAATGTACCTTAATAGCATTTTGAAAATAAGGGTGCGATTTATTTTTTGACTACACATCCGAATTTCTATTTTTCACACACAATTTATGCAAGTGTGCGCACACTTGCATAAATTGAAAAAAGACAAAGTTTTTTTTTATTTATTTGACGATTTCTATAATTCAACAGTATTATTGAACATGAAACAGATATTCAGCGTAATGTCAGCGTTTCATACGCGTAATGTCAGCCACGTGCTGATAAAATAATATTTTCCTTTATAAGAGTCTTGGCACGTACATATGGTGGGTCTTATCACAGAAAATATAAAACGTCAATACAAATTATATAGGCAAATATTAGTCAGCCACTGTCCACGTCTGGCGAGTAAAAAAAATTACACACATAAATTCTAATAGGACACAGTCGTATAAAAAGCTTGAGATTGCGAACTCGCTTAATATAAATATAGGCGAGGGAAAAAAAACCTTCCAACGTTTTTTGGTTTTGTGTGTCGTCCAAGGTCTACGAGAACTCTGGACCCCTCTTAGCATAGGACGAGAAAAAAATCAGGGATCGGACCTACCTTTTTTCACTGCCGCTGATGGACTCCTATCCTAACATACTAGCACACCTCTATACGGTTAAAAACTCAGTAGAAAGTGACGTTACTTTGAGTATAATTTCCTTTCAACCTGAAGAACAATCCTCCGGGCATTTCCCGATACACTGGCGGTTTGTGGTTGTGGTAATCCTTCCTCTTCACAATCCTACCTTCCTCGTTTAGAATCAAAGCGGCCTTACATTTCTTCGAATTCTCCGTACAATACCACCTTATGCCGGACGTTAGCCGCGTGTGCCTATAGAAAGTGTACATGTCCAACATAGCTAAAGTCTTCCCTGATGTCGTTTTGATGAAATTAGCTAGAAGAAAAGTTAGCAATTTAATTTTATGACCTAAAATATATAAATTCGACTGTGTTTTTTATAGCAGGGATAAATAATTCAATAGTCGTCAGTATAAATATGCAGTCCATCGCACTAAAATAATTTCAGATTTTCATTCACTTTGGAAGTTGGTTTGGTGACTGCAGGTGAATCAATATACGCGACTCCGTCTTTCGGTGAGAACGTTGTAATAATTAAACAGAAATCATAAAACGTTATCGTAATCAACATTCCTCCCCAAGTCGCCAAGTTGTAGAGAGTAGACATAAACACCGCGCTCAAAGGACTCTGGTTGCATACCAATGAAACGCTCTGGACTCTACACGTTGAGAACGGCCACGCTACCTCCGTGGTTGTTTAAGTGGAAAAAATAATAAAATGCAAAAACTCCTCACCATAAAAATATATTAGTGTAAGAAGGTCTTGACGTAATAACTCCAATCAAATTTCATCACAACATTTATTTTAATTCAAAATTGTCAAATGTCTTAACATTAATACAGGTCTGGTCAAATGAAGTGTGTTAAGCGGTATTTGTGTAACGGCTTTTTAAAACATAAGGCCTACCGCATACATACGATTGCTAAATCGATGAAACAGTTGTAAGTTGTAAGCAAAATTTAGTTTATCTTATGCGACCTACTACATTTCCATATACATTTAAGGTGCAACTAAACAGTTTTTTGACTAAACGTATATATGCGCTAGGCCTAAGTATACTGTCAAATGTGTCAATCTAATTATTATTGATCTTAATGTAAATTCCTTGTGAAGTGCGACAATACTTTGGAGGGGGGTGATTGTGGTCAACGTCCGACATCTTCAGGACTCTGCCCTCGGGGCCGAGTGTCAGAGCAACTTTACACTTCTGCATCTTGGCACAAGAACAACACCACCTCCAGCCAACCCTCACCTTCTTGTTCTTGTAGAAAGTGTGATTCTCAAACATGGCGAGAGTACGTCCTGTCATAGTTGAGATGAATTCGACTGAAAAAAACAACCGTTTAAATACACAAAATATGATACACTTTCATATTTCATTTTCATTTTTATTCATATGTTGCTTCATAGGTTTGTTAAAAAGATTGTCGTCAACAAAGTTTAAAAAACGACGTCTTTAATGAGTCGGCAAAAAAGACAAATATGTATGCACTATCAATCTATAGTGAGTAGGTGAAAAATATCTATGTAACTTCTTTATTTTTTTTCCTAAACTACTTTTTTATTTGTCGTACGAAGTAATATTTTATGAGAACATTTCTTAAACAACAAGGAGCGAAAGAATTTTACAAATAGTGGTATCCGGCAACTTTGTACGAGCGGACAAATATTCGAGTTTAGTCCCCTTAGGGGTAAAAAATCAAGAATCTCCTTAGGGGACCTATGACCGACAGTAGGCTACCAAGTGATTTTGGGCGTTTTTTTTTATTATTAGATTATAAATTTTATTATTAGATTATAAATAGGTATAGATTGAAAGGACTCTTCGGGCATATCACGTTTATTCTAAAACCTAAAATCTGGACATAAAATATCTTTGGCATTTGGCATTTAATATAGCTGAACGAAAGACATACACAATAAGTTTAGTTTACTATTTTCAGAATTTACATTTTAACTGGTCAACGGATAAAGTTTGAAGTTAAGAGAGACATATTTACGCCTCGAACAAGTATGTACTTGTTCGAGGCGTCCGAGGAGTTTAGTCCTCAGGGGTAGGAACGCATTTGTAACGGACCTCAGATAGCTTTCCGATCCTATCTGAGGTTGCTGTTCATGGGCAGTATGCCACTAACATTCGGATTGAAAGCTTG
>DWLI01005103.1:0-10329 GCA_018249915.1 Cecropterus dorantes dorantes
ATATTATAAAAAAGGCATCAAATTTATTTTCATTCGTTTTATTATAAAAAAATACCTAAAGTTGAATCAATAAAGCTTTTGATTAGAATTCTGCAACAATGCATATTATGAAAAAAATGTTTTCAATTTTTATAATCCATATTCCCGATAGTAGAATTTGCTTACATATTGCCACTAAACATTTAGTTCTTGCGAACATACATTTTACATCGAGTGATGATAATACCGTTACACATAAATATACGTGATTAAATAATTTTTGCTTTAAATATAAATTATTAGTAGTAAATGTAAATCAGTAAAAACAGATCTAAATTAAATATACGCCCTTCAAGCAACTTCAAGACTGACTGTAGTACAGTGAAGTCACTGAATTCGTTTGAATTCATGGCCTGTTATCATTTAAATGGCGTGAGATAGAAGACAGTGATACTGATATTTCAGTACGAGTAAAAGAGACAATAGTATTCCCTATAGTCGTCGTTACTTCGTCGTCCTCAAGAGCGCATCTTTTATTTAAATCCGTAGACTAAATAACCAAATATACTCCTAATGCAAGACACTATATTACTCACTTTCACTCTCTTTCTCTCTCCCACATAAAAAGTAATACAGAAACATATTAAAACCCTTTAAGAGTCTATTTGGTTAGTACGTCTGTTTAAATCTAAGCTTATTATGCATATATACTTATAAAATTATATCACTTATATTCTAAATATCTAAATGGTATCTTATCTTTGCAGGCGTGGAATGTGAATTGGGAAATAAAACACATGATGGTCCAATTTGAGGAAGGAAACATCATCTTCTCGGTACAATCAGCTGATTGCAAGGTTGTACACGAGTTCATTGGAGGTTATATCTTCCTGTCAATGAGATCAAAGGACGCCAACCAGACGTTAGACGAAGAGTTATTCCACAAACTGACCGGTGGCTGGACGTAAAGTCCAAATGGAACTGTGCGTAAATGGAATGTCACGAGGTAACAGTGTTACCATTCCGTTAAACTATTAAATGCCTTGACAATGTGCCTTGAACAATTAAATTGCCTTCGTAATAGAATTTTGATCTATTTACCGTACAAATTATTAAATAACTGTCAGGGACTTTGAACTCTTATTTTTCAATTCAGTTGTAATCTGAAAAGATGATTTGTTAATGTATGAGTTTACAATCCCTGATAGAACTTTACAGCACAAGATTTTTCATACAAATTTACTAAACAGTCTTTACAAATGAATTCAATATTTTATAATAATGATTAACAACTGACAATGATACATAAATGTAGTGCTTCCAATAATAGCTATATTTAAATGCCAAAAAATAATTTTGATGCAGAATATAATAATAGCGCTTCTATTTTGTACATCACCGATTTATATAACTGATTTATTTAATGTCAATTCGTAGGTTTAAGAATAAATAATGCGATGGAAATGAGCTTTTTAATAGAATAGTTATGTTAATATAGTTATAGGTTGTAGCACACTGACACGTGACGATGACCGGTTCATATTATTTCATAAAAAAAAGAAATACTTTTCATACAATATGCTTGGTTGTTCTAGTTTCATTCTACTAAAAAGTCGACTGAGAATTTAATTTTATTGAACTCTTCATATGACCATTATGAGAGATAAATGCTTCACTTGATTTATGCAATAATATTTAGACTGTCCAGCTGTCATAGACATTACAGGTCATCTGTAAGACATTAGATGTCTCATTTTGAACAAGATATCATTTGCTGCCAAAACTCTATTCTAACGTCTTAAAAACCAGACCATAGTAATGCCGACTGCTTAAATACATGAACAAGCGGCAAACTTCGCATAACATAAAATCGGTATTATTTCTGTTACAATTAATACAGTACCTAATGAGTGTCCTATAACTATATGAATTAATATCAACCGGCCTTTTACTAGGGATTGTTGATAGGACAGTGCCATTATGAACTTTTACATTTTGAGTTCTGTACACCACAACGGAATGACTTACTTCAGATGGTGCTTTATAATTATTAAATATAAAAATATATTTATGTAGGAATATTGAACGGCGTTAACTTGTTTCTTACGGCCGTCTAAGTTTTATGTATTGTAAATAACATATAATTAAATATAGATCTTATTAAACCAGTGTTAATTTCTTTCGCTTCAGAATGTATACCTAATAAATGCAAAGATTTATTTTATTAATTTGATAGTTTATTACTAGTCTCATTGAAATCGCATAAAATGCTATCGTATAATTGTAATGCATAGTTTAATATGAGTATTAACAAAATTTTGGTTTCATTTTAATGTAGAATTATTGTACAAAATGTATGTACACAAATCATAAAATAGTATGTTTATGTTTGTAAATGAATGTCTAAATAAATGTAAATGAATAACAGCCGGATGTTTTCTTATTCATAATTTTAATGTTGATTTCAACCCTCATTTGTCCAACTCTACATTAGGCCAATTCCATACCAAATACAAATGAGACACCGACATGGTACTTTTAGAAGTCGGTAAAGGTTAGTTATATCGGAGGCTTAATACGAATGAAACTGTAGAATAAATTGGCCATATTTATTGAGTAGACCATATAATGTCGCATTATAAAAATAATGTAGGTAATACTTTTACATTATTTTCATAACGTGATTTCTGCTTTAATAAAAACGTCCAACTTTATAAACTATGGCGAAATTACCCTACAATTTCGAACATATGGTTTTACCTACTTTTACCCCAACTCCAATATAACAACCAATAATCTCATTAAACTTGATTTTATCTATGCGAGTAGCCTGCTAGGCATTAAGCTGATCTAAGTGAACTCTCCAGCTCATGCCATTAACAACCAAGTCCAAAGACAGAAGATCCATCGTTAATACTGTAATGGCTGCCTGAGGACTAAGTTGGAAAGCCTTGAATCATTAAATCCATCTTAAAGCGCCTTGAAACCAGAACACAGCGCTGTTGCTATAAGGCAGAACCGCCATAAACTACAGAATTCTACGACAGACAAAATAGTATTCGATTTTATAGTTGCAGCAGTATATATTATGGATGATTTAAAATATTCAAGATTTCAAGAAATACACATTCTGAAAAATGTTGAGTGTTGCCGCTAATCAAAAAATCACTTATACATAAGATTATATAAACTTATTCTAAGTCTACATGATGGTTTAAGAGCGAGTGGTTAAGGAATGCAATTCCTTGACTCTTAGCAGATATGCGAGATAACATAACGCTACTTGTACCGGTAACTTCATCCGGTATTTTTTCACGATCCGGTACAGGAACCCAAATAGGATGTTGTTATCCGGTACAAATAACGTCTACATTCGCTCTTAAGCCTCTTATGGTCTAAAACCGCACTTATCATGGCTATATATGCCTCTAAGAATAAATACTTGCGTAAAAATAAATTATAATATACCCATTAGGGATCACTCACAGACGTCACAATTTATCGTCAATTGACGCATTTTCTCCAACCCTCCATCTATCCACCTAGATATTTTAAGCTGTGACGTCACAACGCTCCTTATCATTAATTTATGGCACCTACTTAAACACAAATGTGACCAAATTGTGATCTTATAAGAAAATAATCACTGACAACCTTTGCGTGATTTGCGCTTAGTGACGCTAGCGGTGATTAACGCGAGGGCCACGAAACAAGCGATTTAAGTCATTCGCTTGACGATGCAACCGTTAGCGTATAGTTTTAAAAACTTAGGCCACGAAATTTCACTGCAATTTGTAACGAAATTTGCCAAATTTGCTCAACGCTTATGCTTACAGCTCTTAACGAATGTTTCATGGCCCTTGTGAACAGCAATTACAAAAAATCTAAACACACTTGAAGTTCGCAACTACAATCGCATTCTAAAAATAAAATGTTATTTCAACTCTATATGTTGCAGCGGATAATATCATGAAGCACAGCTTAAACTAAACACTAGGTTACTTGCTGATATATTATCAGCTATAAATATTATAGTGCTTATCAAAGTTACACGCATACTAAATAGAAGAGTAAACTGTTACAAACACGTATACACCAACTTGTCTTATAATATATGAGATTATATAGTTTATTAATAGTAAAATTGCCCGAACGCCCGAGGCCCGAGTGCCCGCTAGGACCTTAACGTGTAATAGTTTTGTGTCGAAACATTACTTTAGTATCAAACAATAAAATAAACACGCATTTAGCATAACTAAATGAAATACCTAAGAAATTAATAAACATCACATATGAATTGTTCTTTACGGTTTTTTATACCTGTTCTAAATCGCCACAAATAAAAAAATGCTTTTGCTTGCAATAGTTGCTAAGTGTAAAGCCTAACTTCAGTAGAATAAATATTCATATAAAATAATCTGATCACAACATAAATTATTATAAGTCTATGAACTAACATATAAAGATCAAAATTTACTTCTATTTTCATTTGAGGTCTGAATTCATAAACTAAACATTAAAAATATATTTGTGATTTAGGAATGAGTAAACTTTAGACTTACGTGCACATTGGCAGGTCAAGAAGTATATTTGTTACTGAAAAATCCGAACTATGGTGATTCCCAAGATTTACCAATAAAACTTGCAATATATCTTACCAATAAAAGTCAGAAACGATTTAAGACCATAGTTTGTCTCGAAATTTTACCACCATTTCCTAATAAATCTTAGGTTTAACTTCAGAAACAGGGTTAATGTCAAAAAGTAGACATGTCTAGATGATTTAGGCGATATCGCTTACTGTAGAAAATATATAATAGCTATTGGGCAGAGAAATAAAAACACATGTTTCTTTATTATAATCTCTGCACATTCATATGTTAATTACTGAATTTAAATGAATTAGACTCAACCGTTGAATGGCATTGCCGCGTGCTGCTGGCTTGGTTCTTTTTATTTATGTTTAAATTTAAATATTTAAATGTACAGAGATAATAAAGCATGTCTATTTATAAGCCTGCCGAATAGCATATATATTTTAGATACATTAAGACACTGTGCGCTTTGTCTATTTGTATACATTAGGACACTGTACGCCTTTTCTATTTTTAGACATTTACTATATCTCTGTTAAACCTAAGATTTACCAATTGAATGGTAGTAAAACGTCGAAACAACGATGATCTCAGGCCATTTCGGACTTTTACCCTTAAGAATTGGTAAATCTTAAGTTTTACTGGTTAAACTTAGGATTTACTGAATTTGTGAATTTCCAGTAACATACACTTATTCCTTAGGAATAAACAAAAAAATAGGCATTTTAAGAGTAACATCCTGATAATACTTGTTACTCAGAGAAGCGCTCAAGGTAGCGCTTGTGGGTTCGTGACACTTCCACATTGATAGGCGGTAAGGTCATGACCACAACAGCTGAACCGGCAACATCATTAATTTTTTTCTCAGAGAATGTTTGCAGCCAGAGGACTTTGGGCTTGAGCTCGAAATCGTGGGTTTCATCATACTCCTCCACCGCCATGATATCAGCATGGCCGCACATTGTCCTGGTGAATACCATTAAGCGGTCCCCTAAAACATAAAAAAAAGTTTAAAATTACTAAAAACAAAAAACAACTGCTCGAATCTACATACAAAACTCGTAAATAACAGAAACAAAACGACAAATCGCATAGATGAGGGATAACGCTTTTGCTTTACACATCAATTTCTGGCATTTAGCTTCCCACACCAGTAAACGACTTAATTGTTTGCAGAACATTTTTTTTCTCCAGAAACTAAAACAATATATCAACTAGCTTGTTCCCGCGGTTCCGCCCTCTTCGATAATGACCACATTACAGAGTATCCCCACATGTTAAACCAGCTGATTAAGTATCTGTGTGCTGAGTAAAAAACAAATCCGACTAGTACATTTTCAGTAACAAACATTCATCCGCACATACTATTATACGTCACATATGAATTGTTCTTTAACTTTTTTATACCTGTTCTAAATCGCCACACATAATAATACTTTACTTTTGCTTACAATAGTTTAGAAATCACAAACTTCCTATACGCAGCCTTCATATTATTAATATATTTTCAATAGTATTAATAGTAGTAATATTTTAACTACTTACGCATGTGGCATAACGCAGCTGGGGGGCTGCTGAACTGGGACACCATTTCCAGCTTGTCATCTTCTCCAGGCTTGAATCTATACAGATGGCTGAAGTAATTCTGCGTACAGTATATGGACCCCTTGAAGGAAATCATGTAACTCGCCCGCAAATCAGTGTTCACAACCATTGTCCAACGGTCAGATGAGTCAGTTTCTTCATATCTGTAGATATTCTTCTGTCCACATGCATAGATGACATTCTCATGATTGCACATAGCTGGATTTTGAATTGCATCAGGCAGAGGTGCGATCTTCCTGTGAGTTCTTTTGTTCAAATCATACACAATCGCCGTATCAAGCACTACCCTGTAACCAATAAAATAAATTAGTTACATGACTGTGTTCTATAAATACATGTTACTAAAAACATGTATGAAGAATACTTGATACTAGGTGCTCTTAGCAAACCAAACGTGCATTACTAAATTGCTTTGCTTTAGGATGTTACAATTCCTAAGTAACGACACACCACACGCTTAATAGCAACACAAATATAAATGGAGGTCATTCAAGCATTAAATAAGCGGAATCTTAGTAATTATTAATGCCCCCACACCAAGTTAGTCAAAGTAATCAATACTCTTCCCCCTCTGCAAGCAAGGCTATCTGCACTATACATAGACATATGTGAATCTGTACAAAGTTTTTAAAAATAAAAATTATTAATAATCAATAAATATTGTTAATATAATCAGCCATTTAGACACCACTCCCTCCTGCCTTATTTGGGGCTTTCTTAATACTTGAATGACCTTAGAGGCAGACTAGGTGTGATGGTGTCACCAAACTACGTGGTATATAGACTTGAATAAAGCATTTTTATATAAAGAATTGCCATTACGTACAATGTACAACCAGGATGAGAGTACATGACGCGTGTGTCTTTTGGTGGCAGTTGCCTCTTTAGTACGCAATCCCCCACATCACACCTTTAGAATTAAAGTTTTATTAGATTTCCAGAAAATCAAGTTACACAAAATGCAAGTAACAAATTTATTTTAAAATTAATCAAGCTATTTGTTAACAGATTAAGCAGTATGGTAAGAAGTTGGACTACAGTTTAATGAAATGTAACTCACCTGTACCCTCCAACACCACCCACTATATAAAGAGAATCGTCAATAATTGCAAGGCCTGCGTGACGACGTGGGGGTAACTCTACACCGTGCTGAGTCCACTCCTCCCTCAGAATGTCATAAACCTTAATATCCTTCATGAATATTCCACTGCCTCGACCAAGCTCACCGCAAACGACTACAATCTTAGTCAGACCCCATCCGATGACGCTCCAGCCCCATAAGTTCTTTTCAGCGACTTCCAACCACCTATCAAAGCCTGTTTCTGTGTACGTGAACAGATTGTGCGGAATTATTTCTGGCTTGGAATCCTTCACAATCCACATCGGAATGACAGGTAAATAAACCAATTTGCGTTGTATTGATGCTTTCATTAAGTTCACAATCTCTCTATACACTCGCTCAGTGTATTTCTTACAAATGGACGATTTACGTCTAGTGAAATAGGCTGTGTAAAGTTCCTCTTGTTCATCAGAATGATCTCGTAAGCATTCAATGACTTTCTCAGCGAGGCTGTTAGCATAGTTCACCAACAGCCCTGTCATATCTTGGAGATCAAAGTATGTAAGTCTCTTGTAGTCCAAGCAGCAGAGAATTAGCAACAGGGCATCCCCACCGCCGCCGTTTTTCATGATCCATTCATGACCAAATTTGAATACTTCAAATTCACTCTCCGCATCAAGGTATGGATGAGACAGATACCAGAACAGTTTCTGAATAGTTGGAATATATTCTGGCTTCATGCGCTTGAAGCCCAACAGGCCGTGGGCGGCCGCAAACTGCTCTAATTTAGGGAATGTAGCACATTCTGCGATGTTCATAGTTTCTAGCCAGTTAGATGGAGACAATTGATGATCAAGAGTGTATTCAATTTGTTTGATTAACTCAGTAACCTGCAGGAAATTCGCAGTCAAAGCAATCTCTTTAATGGTAGCCAACGAATGTTCTGACAGATCGATAATACCAATTCGCATGTACTGCAATATTATACCCATTATGTTTGGATCCAAGACCTAGAAATGGACATAAATGAAACGAAATCGCATGAAAACAACATATAGACCTAATCGGAAGTATTTTATATTCAACTTACAT
Organism: Cecropterus dorantes dorantes; assembly: GCA_018249915.1. Taxonomy (NCBI): domain Eukaryota; kingdom Metazoa; phylum Arthropoda; class Insecta; order Lepidoptera; family Hesperiidae; genus Cecropterus; species Cecropterus dorantes. Next base: position 8,332 of record DWLI01005103.1, read on the forward strand.
CAATATTCACTCGTTTCTGCTCATTTTCCACATAACTACCGCTAAACATAGCGCGAAAATAATCACTGTATTCTGATAAATTAGCTTTTGAGGCAGTAAACTCTTGCCCACGTATTACCAATACGATGTTATCCATGTTTATCGCTTTATTTCACACGATTTAAGTAACACAATTATTTATTTCAAAATTTAATGCCCGTTTTCTCACTATCCACATCTGATTGAAAACCCATTCGCAATCGCGGTCCATTATTAAGTACCTGTCAAATATCGATAACGAGCAATGAAAATTGTGTGCATGCATATATACAATCAACATTCAATGTCAAAATGTGCATCGTAATTCATCATAAGGCTACGTTCACACGACTAGCATTGATTGATACGATTGGTAATGATTCAGTCTTGGATCAGTCAGGTTTAAATGAAATTATTTATTTGTCATTGAATATTACGATATCGTTAAATTGATTTTATATATAAAAAAAAATGAAGTTCCTTTAAAACTCCCCATGAATCCTTTGCCTTGCTAAGGTTGTATGCACCGAACGCGCCATTTGTCTATGGGCTTTGAGTATTACGTAGTCTGTGGAATTCAATTGGAGGGAAACTTTATTACTGTCACAGCTGTGACAGCTCGTAAACTAAACTTGTTTTAACTTGACTTCAAAAACATTTAAAAATAAAAGAGTTGTCAAAAGTATTATGATATATGTGTAAATGTTTTCACTGAAACGGTGATAAATATAATTAAAATGACTGCGACCGCATCGACTGCCACTGCATCCGCTACTCTAGACGAAGATTTAGACGAGTGTGGACCACAGCTGATCAGCAAACTAGAAGTGATGTCATAGTTTTTTAAAAGTTTTTAAAATGTTTTAAAAACATTAAGGGATTTTCTGATTTTTTTTCGCTGTCGTTCGACTGTGATGGTTGCACCGTCACATTCGTTTCTACATTTAAATAGCAGTTCCTGTTGCTTTGTTCTAGTTTAGATAGTCTTACTCTGACTTACTAATATAAAATTTTTCAACTTTGTCCTTTGACGAAAGAGCCCAAGTTGAATAACTTGGGCTGTTTATTCTCTTAAATGATGCTAGATGATGATTGCTATCATTTGGTTAAACATACTGCGGTTGATTAAATAAAGTTTATTTTTAGGGCAATGGCATTACATCAGGTGATATTAAAAAATTGGAAGAAGCTGGATATCATACTGTGGAATCAGTGGCATATGCACCAAAAAAATGGCTCATTACAATCAAAGGCATATCAGAAGCGAAGGCTGACAAGATATTGTCTGAAGCATCAAAACTAGTCCCTATGGGATTTACTACGGCCACAGAGTTTCATCAAAAAAGGTGAGTCTATTTAATTAACACATTCTTACCGCCCAACAAATCTGCTCTATAAGCAGATTTGTTCCTATTCTGACTTCGGACTATTCCTGGGACTGATTGCAAATGCAGACGCAAAAAAAAAAAAAATAACAAAAAATAAATATTGTATGTAAGAATTCTGTATTATGAAATCTGTATATCTACAACATGTAAATTATTTATTGTGAAGGATCTTGTATATAGTGCATAGATCTACTCGATGAATTAAAAATATCTAAATATGATATGCAGTTTATTAGTGATTATATGGGTAATGTAGTAATATTAAGTCAATACTTTGATACTGTATTAAGTTTCTTTGTGATGAATCTGTACTGTGATGTGTTTGAGAGATTAGTGTTATCTGTTTATTATATTAAGGTACAAACGAGAATCGTGTAACTGGGTCGAAATATTGGAAAAAGATAAATAAAAAAGCAAATATTGTAGGTAGTAATAGAATAGAAGTAATGGAAGTATAAGTCAACCAAGCTAAGTAGACGAATGTGAAACGTGACAAACGTGTCGCGAGTACTGAAAACAAAAAAATTGCAATAATGATTTTTTGTGAATTTTAGATTTCAATGAAATTTTAATAAATTTCTGTCTTAATAAT
>DWLI01005104.1:0-10328 GCA_018249915.1 Cecropterus dorantes dorantes
TAGAAATACGTGTGGCGGTGGTACTTCCCCGGTCGAACTACACTGGTTCTACCACATTGTAAATGGTATACTTACTGGTAGAAATTGACCATGATTATACATAATTCGTAGCATTAAAGTTCGTTAATAGCTATCGAACGAAAATATGAGTATTTGGTTGACAAATAAAAGATAAAAGGTTATTAAACTGTTTCGTATTTGCCTGTTCAAGTTTGTAGAATAGTGGAAATTTTACTGTAATTGTAAATATTACGGTCGGAAATGAAAAAATAAAATTACAAGTCGTTTTACTGCACTTTAGGGTTTTGTAAATTAAATGTTCTTTATTAACACTTTGAAGCATTTAAAAAAATAACGGTAAATTAATATTTCATAAAAATTAAATGATTTTTATTGGCACTTTAAAACATTAAAAAAATCGGTACATTAATATTTCATTTTTAAATAATTGTTTTTTTTTTGTTTCAGATACCTGCTTTTCTATCACAAGACGGTCCTGGAGTATGAATGCGACGTGTCTTAAGCAGCCAGCAAGTAAATGATCAGTTAGGAATACATAGTCCAAATATTTAATTTTACATATGGTACAATTTGGACTTATATCTATGGTCTATACTTACAGACCCAATTATAGATCATCTGATCTGAAACCATAGATAAAATATATCAGTAATGACATCTACAGACGGTTGGAATTAATCAATTTCATACTATTTTAATTCGTAAATTATTCTGCCTCCAGAAGCAATTGATTAATGACATAACCACAAACAAAACATAAAAAAATAATGAGAGAGATTGCGTTTTTACTTTTCAAATGTCGGAAAACTGGCATTACAAAGGAAAAATAACTCATTAATGTCACTCAAGATCGTTACTTAGTTTGATTAATGGGTTCTGCCAATCTATTTGCCGACATTACAATTTATCGTTTGACCAAGGGCAGTCTGTAGACGCATTATAACAATTTTTATGTAATATCACGTTTTATTATAAATTTCAATCAATGTCATATATCTAGGCGTATAAATTTTGTCATATCACATGAGTTTTGGTGTAGGTCTCTTTTAGTTCTATTAAATCAAATTGTATATTAAAAAGTATACATCAAAGTCATATTTCTTCTCGTGATATTAGAATGTAGTTAAATTTTTTTGATTATCCAATTCAATTCTTTTTTGCAGAATCAATCACGAATTTTTAGTTTTAAGCTTTAATTTTTGTTGATATATTATATACAAAATACATACGTATTGTTTGTGTTTTGTATATAAATATGAAGACATTTTATTGTAACCAGTACAATTATTATTATGATCCTATTAAATCCCTTGACTGACAATTGACAATTCTCAACTATATGGTTACGTTCAAATGTTCATGTTGCAATGAAGTGAGTAACTGATATTTGTGTTTGTAAAGATGTGTGAGTATATATAGGCAAAGTAACCAATTAAATAATAATACAAGGCTTTTCTGGTGGCACACAAGGTAAATAGACCTTATGTTACCTTACGTTCGACGACCCGCGTGGCGGAGCGGTCATACGGTCTGACGCACAATGGGTTCGATCCCCGGCCAGACAGACATCTGAATGATGAATTTAGATTTCCGTTCTACGTCTGGGTGTTAATGTATTCGTCTTTGTGTCTCCATGGCACCCGCGACGCAAGAGAAAATCCTAGTGCGGGGCTATGAGTGTAGAAAGCGTGTTAAGTCATGGAGCAAAATTTCCTTCTGGTCGACATAAGTGTCCGTGTAACATCCGTCAAAAAGTAAATTTAATAAGGAATAAAATAATACTTTCTGAGCCTATAATCCCACAGCAAAGGTCCCTTTGTTAAAGGTTGCCTACTCAAAGGCGAATACGAACACCCAAAGCCAGAATATAAGTCTGTCTTAGATATTTGCCTGTCGTGAAATAGATGCTGCCACATGCATTTTTTTTAACACAACATAGTGTCCAATTTCGTATTTTTTAGTATTTATTTTCTTATTAAGAATTGTCATATCGCCACGAAATGTATAATAATTATGTAGTGTAATATTTTCTAAACAGCATTCTGTCTTGACACCTCGTAATATGTTATGTTCTATAGTTGCATTCAAAGAATACTTTTGTATTAAAGGAATACTTTTTAAAAAGTTAATTGGTTACTTGGCCTATTAAGTAAATGTGTGTCTGCAAATGTGCTTTTTTCAATCTGGTCTGTTGCTGGACATAAAACAATTTATATTTACGATATCTTTAATGTTTCTTATATTTTTGTAATTCCACGAATATATAATGTAATTTTGGTGATATTTATTCTTACTGTACAGACTAAAAGAACATTTTATGTACAGAACAAACAATTCAATCTACCTCGCTGTTTATGTTTAATTTGCGTTGACAGAAATAATATTGATAAAGCACTTGTATTGTAGATACTATTTTATGGAATCTGTGTAGGTGTAGTCTACAGGATCTATGCACACGAGCGCAAAATAACATACTTATCCTATAATCTTTATATCTAAATGTTAATCGTCTATAAAGATCTTATAAAATAACACTAACTGATAATACAATAACGGTCACATCTTCAGATTTAGATCCAAAAAAGTTAATATTTTGGATTAATTTATTTCAAAATATGTAACAAAAATTACTTTCTTTACTAAAAATAGAAAAACAATTCTTATGACAATTGCAGGCGTACTATGTGACCATTATTTTATTGTTAGTAGTTATAAAAAGTATTTGTTAGTGTCTATTAATAAATTGGATGTAAAAATAATTTATTATGTACGTATTATCTACGTGTCTATGTAAATGTACGTGAATCTAATTAATATTGGTTATAATGTAATATTGGATATATTATATCGTAGATAGAAGGATCTCATGAGGGCTGGCCACGGTTATAACTAAAATCCAACTATGTATACAAATCCTACGTATATCCGTTGTATTGAAAGATTTCTGTGCCCGTAATCCACTATTACCTTTCATTTCTGGATTGTAGTAAGATATTGTGGTCATTAAGAATTTGTTTAACTATTTAACTTTATGTTGGTGATACGAATCGAGCAAATAGTATGTTTATAACTGCCACCTTTTATGTAGTTGATTGCAATGTTTGCGCGTTATGTAGAAAGTTAGATCAAATAACACTTAAAATGTAACTTCGCAATGATAGCAATGTGTTTAAAAACAACTTCAGATACTCTTGGCGCTTTATAGTAAAATATGATTAACTGACAGTCCACCGGGTTTTAAAAAATACTGTTATTGCTTTCACTGCCAGTAGTATTAGCTGTGACGAAATGTATAGGTCACGCATACATAATTAGTCTCACAACACATAATTAGAATGCAATTGTGCCGCGTGAAAGGCAAAATCGAGGTAATTACTGAATTTTGTTTGTACCTACACAATGCGACAAGGAAACATAATATATTCGACTTAAAACGTGCTCAGTCTCATTTCTTTTGCTCTCACTTTAAAAGGTGCAACGATAGATAATAAGAAAAAAACTTGGAAAAATCTTTATCCTCCTTTTGACGCAGTAGGGTAAATTGGAAATTAACATATCTCGCAAAAAATGTCTTATCAAAAAAGGTTTAGTAAGATTTTTTGGTCTTTTTAAAAATGTTATAGCAGACATTTGTAAAGGAGACCAAAAAATCTTAGTAAACTTAATAAACTTGGTAGATATGCACTCAAAACCGTCGATATATATTATGAATCCGCTATTCAACATATGGATGTACGGTACCGGGCCAGCCGGTAGGTTAGTAAGTAGTTACAATTATTAATGTTTAATCATAAATTATTGGACATAACCGTCATAGCGACGCCCTTGTATGTGTTATATTTCGTTCATGTGTGTATGATAATTGGTTTAAGTAGTTTGTAACCTATGACTGAATTGACATTAGCTTAATGTGATATTTAATATTTATGACTTCTATTTTAAACGTAGTCTGTATTAGGATTTATTTCGCCAGATTTTCCTTTCGTCACGCTTGAGCTACTAGCAAATCCGGACTTGATGTTATATTCCTATATATGGACTACCGTAAGCTTATATGTCAGTTTGTTGGAGTGACGTGCATTATTTTAGGGGAGATCTTTTGGCGTCGAGGATTCCGAAAACCTTAATTAAAGTTGGATTATTTGCCAATGAAGCACCTTATCTTTTCCGACATTTGTGCTTAAAAATATGTTTTAACATTGTGTAATAACGCATGAGATGTATGATTAATATGATAAAAATTATGTTTGTCGCTCCGACACATAAGTATAATCACAATTGAGGCTTGGGACAAGTCTACCGAAAAATTCGTACGAGCACTTCAAGAATTCCAATAGACTTACGACAACACGTATAATGCCACTATATTTTTCACGAATATAACAATATAATTCACGAATGCTTCTCCGATGCCGATGTATCTTTTGACAAAGTACAATGATCACGCCTGGCGTGTTTCAGGCACCGAGATAAAATTTAGAAGAACACGCAGCGTGAGTATATGGTACTGAAGGTGTTAACAATAAAATAAATCTATCTATTCTGTGGGTGTGCCTAATTCTGCACACAAAAAACCGTTAGGAAAATTTCGCTAGATTTGTCCCCGTTTGCACGTACACGCTTAGAACTATAGAATCATTAAAGGTACAACGCGTCAGCCATAAGCCATAAAATTTGCTAGTCTCAAGTCCCCATTTATTTGCATTTACTAAATAGTTTAGTGATTTGGATCCGAGCCTAATCAAGTTAAATATGTATGTATGTACTAGTTCATAATTATGAAGATGATGTGATAGAATCCTTATTGCTATTTTGCAAAATCAAACTAAATTTCTATTTGTATTATAAATTGATCAAATTTGTATTTGAACAAAAATTATAATGTATACATTGCGGTAAAGCAGTAGCGTTAGAAATGAATGTAAGCATTCTATACAGGAAGTTTGTTAGGTGTCATCCCTGTTTAGAATTTAAAATAAAATGATGTTAAAAGGACATTACTAAATCACGACATTTTTTCCTTTCTAAGTGTCGCGATTATTATTTTTATGCTTACATGTGTACCAATGGTATCTTCTGTCTGAATATCGATACATGTATATGAACTTTCGATGGAAATAAAAATTATAATCAGTTTAAATTGATAATTTCTTTTATTACACCTTAGAAGAGGTTAAGGAGGAAATGAAACAAGTATTCCATAACATGATACTATAATTTGTATATCACAAAAAGAAAATGCTTGAAGCAATAATCAAACAACAATTACATATGTATTTTTTGCTTTCTAATATTTTTATACCACGGCAAACTGTCATACAGCATATTTTAGTAAAAAAATGAGTTAATAAATAACAAATTTCTATTCAGAAGCCAATTTTGTGGTAGTTTCCACACTATCACATCGTTTAGTCTATCATTTCTCTGAATTACAATTTTTCATACCCACTAAATTTTGTTTTTAGATTTTATAAACTTTTAATATAATCGTTACAACATAATTAAATTTCATGACTTAGTTTACTCAAAAATAAAAGATATGTCATACATAATTATATATTATTGTCAATTTATATATATTCTACCATTACGTCTTTTATCTAATCAAACACTATCTACTAATTTGATAAAGTTTACTATAAAGCATTATTTCTAAGCTAACAAACCCTTAAATACCACGTAAGTGCTAAAATGATATTAATTAAAGGGTTAATATATTAATAAGCTAATATTGAGTGAGAAAGCAGTCTACAGATCTATTGGTAACAGCAAGTTGACTGTTTAGATGTCATTCAAGTATTACGTAAACAAAATTTTAGTAATTATTAATCCCTTCCCCCGCCTTACTCTAGTCAGCCTTATCACCGAAAGTAAACAAAACGTCTTACCCTTCTCTATGCCTAATATTATTGTTGACAATTATTTTTCAAAAAGTCAGAGATAATAAATCTTGCTGACTTAATCACCATTCCCCGGGCCCAATGTCATTAATAACGAAACCCTTTGGAGCTTACGTAATACCTAAATGAACCCTTTTATTTTGTGCCTAAAACTATGTACTTTTGTGAATTATAAAATCTAAGAAATCGTGAGACAGATAATTAAAGAATCCCAGTAATATGCCATATTATGAAATAGTCGCCTGAATGAGATCGATTTTGTTCAGAGATTATAGCAAACTTAATATATTATAGTTCAATCTTGAAAATTAATGATCAAATCTACCCTTTGACCAAGAAAACTAGTGTGAAACAGTTTTACATATAGGCTATGATGAACAGTATCTACTGAATCTAAATATTATATGAGATATCAACTGCGCTTTCTAATCTAATATAGCTTTGTGAACAATTCTACATTTTTATTTAAAACTTCACGGTTATACCATATTGTCTTAGGTAATCATACGCCTATATGAGATCAATAAAATTTTTGAAGAAAATAATGTCGGTTAGAAAGTTTAACATCAGATTGCACACTTTTTTAAATTCCCTTAAAACACCTCATTTAACGACTTAATAATGTTATTAGTAAAATAATTGTACAAAGAAATTGAGTTATTCTTTGTCACTTTTCAATATCATACCATAACTTATAATGTAAATTAAAGAGTATTAAAACCGAATATATTGTATACGTCTAGGTGAAAATCAATAACGTTTACGCATGCATCCGTACGAAAGTACGTACACGTCACGGAGAGATCATTACTATTTATACTCGTATAAGAACTATTAATTTAAGAGAATTACATTTTTTTTAAAACGTACACAACATCTAAAAACAAGAGTTTTTAACTCCGCTGTAATGTGAAAGATTAAAATTTATATCACTATAATTTCTTTTTTTTCCACACAATTCAAACCCTTTATGCATCGTACATTTCACACCTAGACCTATACAATATGTAACGAACGATTTAGTTTTCCTTAGCAACGCTTGCAGGCGGTTCGTCCAACAAGCTTTCCAGTTGTTTGACGTCGGTGACGGGCAACGAACACGCGTACCGCCGACAAACGTACGCGGTCGGCACGTCGCCCGCTGAACGGATACGGCTCAATACTGTAATTTGTTAAATAAATATAAATTAATGTGATGATTTTTTAAACTTCGGGTATGAATAATGTTATGGTCTGGAATGTAAATATTGTGTGTTAAATGATTTCCAATTTTTGGTTGCTCCATTACGAAACAATAAATAAAAATCTTTCTTTTTTTATCTAAAATATGAATAAAATTTAGTAATGCTTGCATGTACTTGAATGTTGCGTGTCCAATTAATGAACATTAAAATTGCGGATAGGTTTAAAATCCTACCAACATCTAGTAGGTAGGATTCTAAACCTATCTGGAGTTCATTACACTATTATATTCGTGGGCGATAGTGCCTTACCATCAGGTACACGCTAAATTCTTAAAAATGTTACCTATCGACGAAATAATGTAGTCGTGTAAATGTAAGATGTACTTTGTACCATGAAGTCATGAAGTATAAGAATAATAACGGCGTTACTAAAGCGACATAAATACATTGTAATATGCCGCATTATATATATTTTACATTTACAAGCGTATTATATCTACACACATATAGGTGGGTATAGTGAAGGACTGGCCACATGCCAATGATTATAAGCACGATATTTGTCTTTGAGTTACGGCCAGGCCGCATAATGATGTTCTATTATGATCTATAGGACTGAATTTAATAGATACAAAGTACGAATACACGCAAAATATGAAACAATTTTCATCTGAGATGGTATTTCTCATAATACAATTGGATATGTTACACAACAGTTAAGTAGCTTAGGTACTAATATAGAATAAATGCTGGTTATGTACTCGTAAATGCAAATAAAAAGTGTAGCTATGAATTAATCACAAATGATCAAGAATTACACGATTCAAGCTACTAGTAATTCATTAATGAAAATGCATCCAGCAATACAATTCTAGTTCTAATATAACTTTGTTAGTGTACAAGTCACAAGTAACACTGAATATTGGTAACATTATTCTAGTAACGAACATAGAAAAGATTACGCTGACTCACATACGTTGGATATATTCTTACTTCGGCAGCTGTGAACTTACTCTCAAGTTATAACTGATTTTAATCAGAAATCATACATCCAAACATAGGACAATGACCAAATAAAGGAATTGAATAGAAGACTCCTTAATTTTATTTATATCTTTCTGATCATCTAAACTACATGTGCGGTTTAACAATTTGTGTTTAAGCTTTTAACAATTTCAAAAATGTATATAATTAGAAATTTCATATAAAAAGATCAGCATAATAATCATGTTTGACAATTCTAATGATAAAACGAAATTTTGTCCTTGATTATATTTTTCAGTTTTGTCTGTTATACTTATTTAGTCACTAGGCCTGTATTTTCATTTGAAGAATTTAAACTTCTTAACATTTGGACACTTGGCATATGTGTCACAACATTGCTAGTTGGTCACTTGGCGTACGTTTCATTTGTACTATGCAAACATTGCTACTTCATCTACTAGTTTTATTTCTGCAATTTAAATTTCTTAATATTTTGTCACTTGGCATACGTTTTACGTGTACTAGAAAAACATTGCTACTTGGTCATTTGTTTTCATTTGAAGAATTTCAAGTTCTATACTATTTGGTCATTTGCCATACGTTTCGTGTACTAAGCAAACATTGCTACTTGGTCACTAGTTTTCACTTTTAAACTTAATATTTCATCACTTGGTATATGTTTCACGTGTACTATTAAACTATTGCTACTTGGTCACTTGGCCTATACTTTACAAAACATAAACTTCTTAATATTTGGTCACTTGGTGTACGTTTCGTGGGTACGAAGCAAGCATTGCTACTTGGTCACTAGACTTATACTTTACGTAACATCCTCTATCACTTGGCGTACTCCCGTAGCTTTACCCTACAACACAAGCAGATCATTAGAGTTGTGTCACGACTCACGTATATCAGACATACCGGCGGTCGCGTCCGCGGCGGGGTCGGCGACGGCGAGCACGCGGCCCGGCAACAGCCGCGTGCGCACCACGCGGACCAACTCCAACGTGCGAGGGTCCGAGCAACCGCCGGATATCAGCACCTAGTGACGAATGACTTATGAAGTGGAGTTTCTATGATCACAATTTTTATATACGCGAAGAGACATTAATATAACGTAATGGGATAAGACGTAATATAATACAATAAGACGTTAATATCATGGGAATATTGGATAATATTATAATTTTGGATAATAATTTGCTATTGTGTCAATAGGCACAATCTTCGATAATGCACTGAAATTCCCGTAAAGAGACTCCCTTTTATTTTTTAATAAACAATGCTTCGAATATTACGGCTTTTATCTCTCCCTGAGAGCCAATTTATATCTCTAATTTTGTTTATACCTATAGAGTCAACCACGATGAGTGAACTATCGTTGGCACAAGGTGGAGGACCTTAATTTATTAAATTGATAAGTAATTTAATTTAATATCTATTAGCTCCTAAGTCACCGATTTTCAGCGATTCTAAACTACGAGTTATACATGCCTAAGAAACATTTTACCAACACTTAGTCACTCACTCAGTGTAAATTGGCAGAGAACGCCACTATATGCATTGACTCCTTTATAACTAATTTACGTGTCGAGATCTGTTACTGTACGAACCAAATTATTAATTCAGCCTTACTTGAGTGGGCGAATCGTTATAAAACATTAGCGCAGACATCATCTCCGGCAGCGAAGTGGGGTATTCATCAAGCCGCTCAGCGAACACCAAGAGCAGTTGCTTGGCCATTTCCCGCTCGCTCTCGCCTCCCGCGGGCGCCGCGCTCTTGTCGTTGTACGCGGCGAGACGCAGCAAGTTGTGGCAAGACACGCTATTACCGGACGGCTCCGCCCCGTCTTGATCTGGAGTATACATTATATACACATGAATTTCACAGAATAAAACATGATTGTCATTACACAATGAAATAGCTGAAAATTACTAAAACTTCTATAAAATTGATAAATATATATCTCGAATCTAAAATTGATAAAAAATGGTAATTTATCGTGTATCCTACGAAAACACCAGTAAGTGCTTTAAGTAAGTTGCTTTACCTTTTTACATCCATCGCGAATTAGAAGCTAATCATGCTATCATTAATGTGGATTGTTAGTCTTTACACTATGTTCAGAGTTTTATAAAGAATTCTCAGAAGGAAATTTCTTCATCTACCCACAAAATATTTAGGTTTCTATACAATAAAATATGCAACAATGTATCAAGGATTTAGATGAGCGGAATC
>DWLI01005105.1:0-10328 GCA_018249915.1 Cecropterus dorantes dorantes
GAGTTTCGCATAAATGAAAAATATAAAAAGTGTTATACATACTCGTACATATAACTTTTACATATTTTTGTAATGAACTATTATTATATTTTAAACTTTCATTTAATATCCATAACGTCATGATATTAAAAAAGTCATTCCAAGTCCAAATTCCCATACCCCGTGGTATGGGAATTTGGAACCTTTTTTCCTTTTCACAGACGTCATTTTTAAAATTATGTAGCCATTGTCACGCTGCAAACCAAGACTATTCCAATTATATGTCATATGTCACAATCCGTCAAGCCGTTTGTCTGTAGCGCATGCGAAAAAAAAATTACATACATACATACATACATACATACGCTCGATAAATATTACCGTCATTTTGATGCAGTCGGGTGAGACGAAATTGTTCAGAGATCTAAATGATGAATTTAGATCTTAGATTTAGATTTTAGATCTTAGTTCTGGGTCTGGGTGTTTGTGTATTCGTCTTTGTGTGTCCGGAGCACCCGCAACGCAGGAGAAAATCCTAGTGCGGGGCTACGAGTGTAGAAAGCGCGTGTACAAAGAAAAAGAAAGAAAGAGTGCAAATCAAAATCGAGTCGAAAGTCGAAATTCATATTGCATAAAAAGCCGAAATATTTTCTGTGAAACCTAAACTCCATAAACACATTTCTAATCTAACACACTTCTAGATAAGTTATGTGAAATGAAAAAAATGTTAAATGAGATTTTTGTACCTAAACCGATAAATTTCGTCACTCGAATTTAAATGATAGCAATTATAAATTTAAGACCGAGTTCAGATGCCATCTTTCACAAGAAGTGATTCCAGCCAACGTTACATTTTCATTACTTCCAATTTCAGAATTATAATTAGAGATGTTGCCAAAGTTTACGTAATGAAGCCTAAATCAGTTAGTATCTTCTAACATTTAATAATCTAGAACGTTTAGCTTGCTTTATTAATTTTATTTGCTTTTCGTTGCTTTATTCTTAGCTTTACACTTAATTCGATAAAATTATCAGAAGAATCTTTGACATCCGTATAAAGTTATCAAGCTTTGTCAGAATTGTGGATGTTTAGTTTTTGCTCCAATTTATGTTGGAGTAACAAACAATGATACAGTCATGTGGTCAGACATATTTTAATCTCATAAAAGAATAGATATATCTAATAATCAAATGTATTTACACCATCTTAAAGATACCATATAGGTTGACGATTACCACGCAATGATAACAATTAGTGCTGACTCTTTTATTGCTCTGAAGTAATGAAAGGCTCGTTAAGATTGGCATTAGGAACAACACATCTAAAGCCCAAAGAATAGAGATATATAGAGATCATTCAAGTTCTATTTATATAAATGCCTTACAAGCGTGGCGCGATGACGTTTATTTATTTATATTCAGACATACCAACAGCAAAACATACAAACACATTTACATTAACATACAACGAGAATGATACATATATGTAATGCCAATTATAGGCATATGGTATAAGTTTATGTGGTTAATATTGCACTACGGACGTGAAAGTTGTAAAATGAACTCCCTTAGGTATTCACGAAGCGCTATGACATTGGATTCTTCAAAAAAAGGTGCGAAAATAGCTCTTTTTCAAAACCGGCGATGATAGATGACTCCTGTGGCGTTTCAAACATCCATAGGCGGTGACTACTTTCAGGTAGCCTTATCGTTAGATGTAAGTGATAAAAAAGAGTAATGTTATTAAAGCATATGTGTATACATATGTAAGTATGTTTATTTTTTTGGCACGCTCTATAGCCCAAACTATTATAACAACAACAACTACTAATTATAGATTTTAATTTATGAGTATTTTTATTATTGTAAGTAGCTACTACACATTTTTCTCTTTTCAGTAAAATTCACTTTTTATAATGAAATTAAATGCGTTTGCGACGGGATCGTTAATTTTTTATAGTTTATTCGCCTGCAGTGGACAAATATCTACAGTATCGTTAAGCCAAAAGTTGAAACCTCCTTCCGCTTTATGATCGAGTAAAGTAAAAGCAACTTGAAAGCTTAATTGCTTGCAGTGTACGTAATCCTCATTACTGAAACTTCTCGTATAGCCTTGTAGATCCGACGCTCTTCAAAGTAATATTGTTAATATTCATTCAATAAGTTTCATGCACACATTCACACATGCGCACACACTCACACACGCATACATACCCACACACGCACATACACATACTTTTGAATTATATAAGAAAATAGTAAAATAATATTTTTTTCTTATAATTTGTATAAAGGAAGAGCGGTGCATCCTAGGATGCCTCAACGGTAGTTTTTATAATGTTATTTTTTTTCTAGTAATAATCCATTTTCTTTTCTTTTCTTTAACATTATTCTGATGTGTATTTATGTTAGAAAGCCTATGTATTATGTAGCTATATTTTTAAGCCATAATCCAATCCCCTTTGTCATTTTCCGTTACACTCACCGCAATCAAACCAAATAATGTTCCACTACGAATTTATGAAATTTGATGTAGAAAACAGTTAATCTGGTGATAAGTGTATGATTTTACACCAATATTATCACGGATATGATTCATTTTAATATGTTACGGGTACTCACAATATGCGGTTTTTGAATTTATTTTCGACGATATTTCGATAGTTACATGGATCGTGATCACGGCAAAAACTCATGACCACGATCCACGCGTGACCACAATCCACGCGTGACTACAATCCACACTGACCAGAATCCACGCGTGACCACGATCCAAGTAACTGGATCGAAATATCGGCAAAAATAAATTCAAAAC
The DNA here is from genome assembly GCA_018249915.1 of Cecropterus dorantes dorantes. Lineage (NCBI taxonomy): Eukaryota > Metazoa > Arthropoda > Insecta > Lepidoptera > Hesperiidae > Cecropterus > Cecropterus dorantes. The sequence continues at coordinate 2,795 of DWLI01005105.1, forward strand.
TCGCATATCGTGAATACCCGGTACATATTAAAGTGGTGGTAAGTGGTAGTTGCCGTCCTTGAATGTGTAATAAACCTAAAGGACCACCGCCACATATATTTCTGCTTAATAACAACAGTTCTATACGCTGCTGTGTTCTGCTCTGAAGGGTGTGGTACGGGATACTTTTCGGAGGCATTCCATTTTAGTCCTCAGAGCAGCAACTCATCTGTCGCTAATCTTGGGTGAGACTTTGATTTTACCTAAGGTTGATTACAGATGTCCATGGGCGGCAGTAACCACTTACCATCAGGTGGTCTGCATGCTCGTTTGCTACTTCCATACTATAAAGAAAAAAAACCTTAAAAATAATGGAAATATCATTGAATATATCATCTGATACATATATATTGCTATCAATGAAAACTTAGAATGCTTCACATAATGTCTATCGTTTTACCTTTTCATTATTGTAGAAGAAAATCACAATATGTTTCTGTGTCGTCTAAATTTAAACATCAAGTCGATATACTGTCTCGAACATACAAATGTTGAATCTGTTTCTAAGTAGTCTACGAATGTAGATAGATGTTTTAGATTATATACGGCTTTAAGGCTTTCCCTCAGACTGTATTACATTATTTATTCAGCTTTTGTTGATTTGGGTGTTCCCGTTGCTTCTATTTTATTTATCTCAAGGCAATGGGAATCTCTAATCAGTTATAGATTTAATACATTATGATCCTCATGCTACATTCGTCTCACGTACAACCGAATCACTATTCTAAGTGGCTTATATCTACATATATTATTGAGTGAAGTTTGTTTGTTAGACAACACAATTTCTCAAGTTCTCGAGCTGGACTAACTATTTCTAGTACGTGACTATCTAGATAGAGAACGTGAGTGACCGCTAGTGCTATTGGCTAATACGCTTTTCATCTTTTAGAGAGCATGTTTTGTATTCGAATGTGATCATTTATCGTTATTATAATATTTTTTATTCAGATTGAAGTAGCAAACGAGCATACAGTCCACCTGATAGTAAGCGGTTACTTCATATAAAACAGGGATTCTATCTGAAGTAGATCAAAGATACGTTGCTACTCCCGGGGAATGCGTTGGTCGCCTCATATATAAGTGATCCGGCAACCAAACCCTTTCAGCGAAACGCAAACTGCTTCACGTTAGAAATAGGTATGGCGGTTGTATCTCCCCGGTAGAACTACACTGGAACTACCTGGCAAAAAAACATGTGTGAGGAATTATCACACGCCAAAAGTGAAACGTAATAATTATTATTACGCATATACCAAACTTGAGCTCTTATATAAGCCACGAAGTTAAATCGTTATCGTAATATAGAAAGAGGTACAGCGCCATCTAGTTGTAGCGCCGACATGTGGTTTCGTAACGCATTTTCGTTTCATCAAGTTTAAATCAGAACTATCCTGAAGAATTTTCACTTCAATAATGCATTTGTCGTTTCTTAGCAAATGACAATACGTCTTAATCAACAAACAATTACTGTTATTTTTTACCTATAAGAAAGTTAATTGTCTAGAATAGTTATTAGGAAGATGGCAGACAGATATTTACTCTGTATATATGCTGTATACAAAAGATAAAAATCGTTTTTTTCACAATAAAAGTCTCTCAAAATGAAACATTCGAACGGTATTTGGAAGAATTCGTTACTTACGTGGATATCTGAAATTTAGGACAAACGGCGATGCAAATCGCAAAGGGCTTTACATGTGAATGGTTTCTATTTCAGGACCCTTTGACTGACAGACGGTTAGACGAAGGACATTTGGGAGAAGATTCTGTTAAAGGCTTGCGAACTTATATACTTACTTATGTACTTGTATGTAAGTAAATAGCTCCTTTATTGGGTAAAGCGCCTTTACATACTTCTTGAGCGAGGTAGACTAGTCGTATGAAATTTGAATGATATCAAGCTAGGAATTAACAATTCTTCAAATAAATTGAATTTTTCTAATTTATATTGAAGAAAAATATTTTACTAGCCGTTAATATATAAAGGAAAGCTTGAATACTTGATAGTTATATTATCTTCAATTTACTTTGTTGTTTCTGGAATTATACATCCAGTAAGTACTTTCTTATAAAAAAAATCATTAAAACAAACTTTCGTCAAGGACGTTGAATTTATTAGTGGCTACGACATAATTAATTATTCCTGTTATTTACTCTTTCTACTAATATTATCTCCAAATTAGTAGAATCCTACAAAATGTTTTCATAACGCTCGCCCGCTCTGCCGAAAACATCTTTATTTACGCTTAAATATTGCTATTCAATAAAATTCTGTTCCCTTACCAGTAATGAGTGAATTATTCTGTATGGAAATTACAAGTTCATGGTAATCAGTTCAATAGTACTGGATTGGAGGACGAATGGAATTCTCGTTTCTACTTATACCAATGTTTCGCAAAAGTACCTAATAATAAGAGTCTATGTGGTCATCAACTTATGATAATTCTGACCTTGGAAACGATTTGTATTCTCAGAATGAAATACAAGTAGTCAACGCAGTCGCCTTTTTCAATATTTGTGATAGCCGAAAATGACGACACACATATTTGAATAAAGTCACATAGTTATTGCTTAATGAATTTGAATTTTTATATAATAACGAGAAAGTAACAAACGACCATGCAGTCCACCTGACGGTAAGTGGCTATTGGTGCGTCGCAACTCCTTAGGACCACGTGAGTGTATTCTTTACTTCACACTACGAGACCAGAATAAAACAGCGCTTAGTCATAAATGATAATAAAAGAGCGCCTAAATAAAACACTATTAGCGAAACATTAGTGTAAAGGATTATGAGCTTTGATAATTAATATTTTAAAAATATGAAAAATTAAGATTACTACTAATGGCTCAAAAGTAGTTTCTTATTGTGATATTTCAACATTCTGAAAAGTTAACACCCGCCGTATTATATAAGTTCTTACACTACAAGATTTGACGACGACCGCTTTAATACATTGTGTTTGTTAATTGAAACAACTCCACCACTTTTGTTTTTCTGTAAAAGCGGCCATTGAACTGATGCCGACCTCATTTTTAAAGCGTCAGTGCCACATGATCCAAACGCCCACTTAATATCAGGTGGACTGCTCGGTCGCCATTCCAATATCATAAAAATCCACCTAGGTTTCTTACGAGGCACTTTATCTTTCAAAGCATCATGTTACTGGCATGGAGCCAGAATCTACAACTTGATTGGGTGAAATTTTGCATTAAGCAGAGCTGTTGATTTTTCGTCTACCAAATCATATTATGGCGTTAATGCGATTTTAATGTCATTTCTGTTACTTCGTTCATATCTAAATCCGTAAAACCGGTTATAAAAGGAAAATTCGCGTTTATCTCATAAACCAAGATATAATGTTATTTGTCGTAGTCATCAGTCTATTTATGTTTCTTATTGAATTTACTTAAAACACGTTTCTTTTTGCCGCCTTCGTTGTGATTTTGATATTCCAAGAGATTGTTTCTTAAAGCCACCTGTCTCTCTATACCTTTTTGTAAAACATTATAAATAAATGTTTTCATTCAATTTGTATCATGTTGCTTTAACTGTAAAATAAAACGATATTAGAAAATTTCTATGTGCATTGTAGTTTATTATAAGAATCGAGGGTATACGAAATCTGTTCTTAGCGAACTTGGATATAATTCTAGCCAATGCTATATAACCTTCACCAAATAAAAAAAAATGAAAATGGACATTCAAGATTTCAATGGCCACAGTAACGTACCATAATTATATCAACAAGTACAAAATTCGTTTAACGAGACTTTATTTGTTGAGGTACCAACAAACGAATTAAAAAAAATAAAGCCATGAGCACATATTCCGCAAAAAGTAATTTCAATGCCATTGTGTTTTAGCATCAAACTTCCCTAAAATTTTATGCACGGTATAAATATGCAAATAGTCAAAAACTAGTTAACGCTTGCATAATTAACAGTGGACCTAAAATGCTTTTTAAAATAAGTAGTGAAGATAAGAATAGAATAATGCCGAGACCGTAAAACGACTCAACGTAACGAAGAAAGGCTGCGACCAGTCGGAAATTCATATTTCAACGCCAGGTAAAAAGTACCTCAGATTTTACCATGTAAGTGAAGAGTGCTGCGACTCGATGAAGTAAAGGAGACGAAATACGTAAGAAGGAAAAATTGCGAACGTAACGTGACAAAGGTTTTTATATAAAAGGAATAGCAAAATGTGCAAGCACTGAACATTAAGTGTTCATTACAGCTTATGAACCTTAGTAACCTAATACAGTTTGTATGAGAGAATCACATTTATTTCTTCAATAAAATTGAGATGACAAACGTGCACAGAGTCCAAATGATGGATTGTGGTTACTGCCAATCCCATCTGTAATCATCTTGAATTACCTCTATCCATCTGACGACAAGGTTAGAATATCTCATGTCTCTCATTTATATGCCTGAATACAACCCTTTATTCAGGCATATAAATAAGAGACATGACGGTGTATGAAACTGGTGCCAAAGAGTCGAACCATGTAAGTAGGTCTGTCATACCACATCTTTAAAAGAAGAAGAAAATACCACAACCAATAACACTGACAGAAAAAGACGCAGTAATGACGCCAATTACTACCTCAGGGTTACGCAACAAATGTACCTCAGAGAATGATGAGCGCGCAGAAGGCAGACCCGCAAACACAATTTGCGCAATCAAGCCTAAAGGGCTGAAGTAGTGATTTCTTAAAATGTTCCTTTCTTGAACATCATGAAAGCCATAAAATTCCTGCTAATGGATGCGAGCCGACATCTAAATTCTACTTAGAGAAATATTTCATCTCAATAATTGTAGGAAATGAAATAAATTTATGCTAATAGGTATTTAAGAACAAAGGATAATTTAATGTAAGAGGAATAATATAGTAACAAAAATATTATTAGAAATAATATTTAATTAGTTAAGATATTAAAATATTAAAACAAATGGCATAATTCAAACAATGCAATGAAACATAGTAACACAATGTCGATGTACAAACAAATCTAAAAATAGCAGACCACAAGAGACCCCAACCAATTACTCGCAGACTTGAGGTGAAAAACAAAAGAAAATTGAAGTATTTAACTTGAGCACTTGCTTATTTGTTTTGTTCGCTGTTCCAATAAATGTTAAATCTCGTGATGTTCGTTAAATATACAAAGGTGGAGAAACTCATAAAATAAAGAACTCGGAAAAGGAAATCTTCACGACCAACAGCTTACCTGCCGTAAGCCGAGATGTAAGAATTTTGAAATAATTTAATAAAGTTTTCCGGTTCACATTTAATTTAGGGTGTAAGCATTAATTTTGATTCATCATTGTCTCCAATACTGTTGAATTTGTGACTCAATAATACTTTAAGTATTCTTCAGTATTTTTCTGAAACTATCACTGTTCATTATTTTGTCTAACAAGCCTTGGATAGTACAATTAAAATATTTTTTATTTCCCGAATATTGTCTACGGCAAATTTTGAATATGCGATCTATTTCTGTAATTACTTGATATTATTACCTTTGATTTGTTGTAGTCTAAAACTTGTAATACTTAAATAATAACTGTTACATTATGTAACTATAACTTAATCATATATTTTCCATCCACCCGCAGTAGAATAGCTTGACGAAAAACGCTTATTCTCCAAATGTCGATGCTCTCACATCTTGAAAGTCGACCCAATATTAAGAACGCATGAAGACAACTTGGTAACGGGTCATTATGACTAAAGAGGCATAGATTTTAATCCCTGCTTATTGGAACCTATTTACACAATGGAGACTGACGACTAATAAAGATATACAAGAATATTTAGAACTTAATTTAATTGGTCTAACAATAGGATTAAGTCTTTCTTAAAAAAAACATTTATTTTTTATTTTTAGTGCTTTAATATTACCTTCCAACTATCAGAGTATTTTTGGTACTTAGAAAAATAAACATAATAAAAAATCATAGCTTACCTGATCAAATATCCAATATAAGTTTAACTTCAACTCTCTGGTCAACACAACAGTTAACAATTCACTTACACTGCACTAAAAGCACTAACTAAAACTTTTATAAAGTTTTAAACTCCATGCACTGGTCGAACCGAACTGGCTAATAATTTATACCCTCTTTTATGGCATCATAAATCTCACTATCGTAACTTGTAATGCTATTTTGCGAGTTCACATCTCGATTTCTCGACGAACCACGTTACTTAAGAATCATACGCATAGGTCACAACCGCCCCGTTCGACATTCCGCGAGAAACTAACGGACGGACCGCCGCCAGGGTTGGAAATTTTCATGTTTGCGTGATCCCATCTACACAGACACAGTGTACTACAGGCGATGTTAATGTGTGAGTGACTTCAGATGCTTGTGTCAGTGATTTCGGACGATCTGCGCCATCCTGATAGACCAAGATTACGGATGTGTTGGTTGCCGATCACCTCCGACTGCGCATGTAGTGGTGTTCAGTACAACCGGGGAAAAACGGAGCGTCGAAAATTGCACCGCGCATGCCCAAATACCTCTCGAAATAAAATCGTGTTTCGCGCTATTTTAATACTGATTCAGTTGGTCTGATTATGGAATCCTGCGTGTACTACAGCCCACAGGACATCATATTTGATGAATAGGCTTTTCATTACCACTTCAGATTTTTTTAAAGCTGTTTTATGTTGATTTGTTGGAGTTTTTGATGCGTCCGTGTTATTTGCTTCCATTCTGCTTTACGGTCTTTCGTCTCACGTTCGTCCTTGAATTTTATTTGCGTCAATTTTTGCTACAAACAAAGTTGTTAGCTTTTATTACACTTGCTTGGTCAAGGGTGTCGGAACCCTAATGTTAGTTTACTGCTTATTTATTTTAATGCTGGGAGATAAATTATACTCTTCTTCTGATTTTTTCTCTTTTACATTCTTAAAACCGTACGTTTCTGCTTTCTGCTAAATTTCATTGGTACTCGTAGGTAAATAAGATATACCTATATTCATTACAAACATATCAACATTCTCAACGAATATGTAAAAAATATAGTAACTTTAAAAATACGTACCATATACATTACATACTTTCGATAAAGGGTCATACTTTTGTGTCCACAACATAAATTATTAAAGTTTAATTAATTGATTAGATTTTATTTTTATAAGTTAGTTAGTACTGATGGTACATTTTGTATCAAGAATTGCCAAGATTTGGGTAGAGAAAAGATGTTATGAGCAAAAGGTATACTAGATAAGGCTAGGTGTACCAGCTGCCATTACAGATAGCCGTTCCTCTGATGTTATTAGAACTAAAAAAAAGCAAAATTTCCAGATTATAGCTTCTCCACCATGAGCAATGATAGCCATATGCTTGAACTCAGCCTTTCAATCTTCGGTCCGATGTTCGAATCCCATCGAATCACAATTTTATCCAAATGACGTGCGTATTAGTAATTAAAAATCCTCGCTTTCCAGTGAAGGAAAACATAGTGAGGAAATCTAC
>DWLI01005106.1:0-10328 GCA_018249915.1 Cecropterus dorantes dorantes
CGCAAGAAATGCTTCACGCTAGAAATAGGTGTGGCGGTGGTACTTCCCCGGTCGAACTACACTGGCTCTACCACCTTGTAAAAAAAACTTTCCTAATTTTGTACCATCTCACTTGCAATTATTGCTTAGAGTTGTGGTATAAACTTACCCATTTTCTCAGCTTCGTGGGCATCAATAAAGTTGCCGGTGAGCACGATCTCCATCGCCTTGGACTTGCCGACGTAGCGCGGCAGGCGCTGGGTGCCGCCCGCGCCGGGGATGGTCCCGATGTTGATCTCCGGCTGCCCGAACTTAGCCTTCTCGCCCGCGTAGATGATGTCGCACAGCATCGCTAGCTCGCAGCCGCCTCCGAGCTGGGGTATAAAACATTTTGATATACAGTAGAGCCTCGCTAATCCGGACCCTCTTACTTGTTGTTGTTGTAATCCGGATAGACGGGGGACGTCCGCGGGGCAAGGGGGCGGTAGTTGTGCGACGTATCAATCAATATTCAATAAAAATTGCCGACACTCGTCAGTCAGCTAGTCTCTTGTTTATCACCTTGAAGCGTTCACGCGCGTTCGCTGAGTAAATGGCCACCACGTAAACATTCTAAACTGTCAATAAAATTTATAATATAGCCATAATCGAGACGCCTAGTTAATTCGGATAATCTTGTTTTTCCCTATCGGAATTATTGAAACACTACTGTTTTTCAAAAAGAATGCACAAGTTAAAAAGGAAAATATGAGAAAAATACATTTTTGTCAAGGGGCGACCTTCCAGCAGGTATTGCCTCTAATGTCTCAATACATTTAAACTGACCTCAAAAAGGCAATAAAATTGTTCTGCATAGCGATAATGCCATAAAGAGAACCTAGGATTATGTTCAGATTTAACCACGTAAGAAAAACTATGTACCCTTTAAAGTAGTATTTAAAGTAGTCTAACGCCCCCTGGGGTCATTGGCCATCATCAATCAATTTTTTTCTCCCAGTCAAGCGCGGGTTTTCTCTCATAACGTAGGGTTTCGGTCATAGAAAATCACACTGGCAAATTGCAGATTGGTTGATTAATAACTAACATTTATAATTCATTTAACATATAATCTGACAACTCATAAATTACTACAAAATAAATATTATAATTTGATATTTTATATAAAAAATTATCAAATTATTAACATTTAAGCTAATTGATTTAACTTTACGTCTAATAATTATTCGACCTGTTCGAGGCCGATGGTTAAAAAATCCAAAGAAATTTTGATTGATCACAATTGAATGATAAAATGATGTCAATAGTTTATTTAAAAGTTTATGTTGGTTGTGCAAATTCCTCATATAAGTTACATGAGTACCACTTCTTTATATATTTTTAATAAGATCCTCTTCAATACAATTAATGAAAGTAATTTTATTTATCTTTATCGTAACATCACTTTTATCTTGATACCACTATCAGCAAAATGGCAAATAATAATACATACCATAGAAGTTATATTTCTGATATTTCTTTTTCATTTCTAGCATATTTCTTTTCATATTGTGTTGGTTGTTTGACACATTTTTTGTACACATTTATAAGGTACACTAAAAAGACGTACGGAAAAGTATACGTAGTTGATTTAGTACGAATGATTTCATTATATCTTTTTAGCCAGTTTTACGCTTCTGATGTTAGTTTGGCAGACGAAATTTATATTTTAGAAATTTAATGGTATCAACGTTTTAAGGCCATTCGAACTTTTTTACGTTTATACCAAGGAAATTGTAAAGTAAGTGACTATTTCCAGCCATCGACATTTATAATCAACCCTAGATAATATTAAAGTACTATTGATGGTGGCACAATAATACGTTGCCAAGTTTAAGTGGTACACTAAACACTAAGTTGGAACACCTCAAATAAATATATGAGTGTTATTGTCGGCTTGCAAATATCATTATCATACTTTTTCTCTTCTCTCTCTTCATACCAAACTTGAAAGAAAAGGAACTCACAGCAAATCCATTAACTGCAGCAATGATAGGTTTGCCACAGTTTGAGACGTCCTCCCACTCCTGCAGGAAGCCATCCTTCTGATTCGAGCTGTATGTGTTGTTCTGCATCTCCTTGATGTCAGCGCCCGCCGCGAAGGCTTTTTCGCTACCTACACACCATTATTATTTGTAAATATCAATTATATTTTTATATGCATAACCTCTAAAGGAAGATGGTAAATCACAAATACTGATAGGTTCTGTAAATCATTGCCCCTGTAGTTTCGGGACCAGAATAGGTCTACGCTATCTCCTACTTGTAGTAAGAGGCGACTAAAAGGGGCGACTATCAGGGTTGCAAGTAAACGCGAGAAGGTGCGGTGAGCCAGTTTTTTTTCAATATATTTCTTATTTTCGTAAATGGATGTAGTATCCACAAGTACAATAGTTATGTAAATTTTAAAACGTAGTCTGTAGTAGCCAGCTCGATGCAAGTTTTACGATGGTGCGAAATTCAATTATGGCGTCTACTTGAAATTTACATAATCTTTGACACCTGTGTCTCTGCAATTTGACCACCAAATCTATATATTTTTCCGCTCCCTAAATGTGCCACCCGGAGCTCAGGTTGAGTTTAAACTCCTAAAAACAAATTTTGGTGTCCCCAAAAACGAGCTGGCGTTCTTGGAATAGGTGCTGGCGCCTGGAGTGGCTGCTTCATTGGTAGGGCCGGCCCCGGGTAAATCACGGGACAAAGCTAATAAGATAGAAAGTTACCTGTGATGACAATAGCGGCGATGTTGCTATCATTGTCGAAGTCCTTCACAGCCTTGCCAAGTTCCGTGAAAAGGGCTTTGCAGAGAGCATTCAAGGCCTTAGGCCTGTGCAATTGGATAAGTCCTACATTCTTCTTTGCTCCGACAACGTCGATTTTTATATTCTCATATGTTGGTGCTGTAATAGATAAATGAGATGGATATGAATAAAGGTTTTACATTATCATAGTTATAGGATAAAGATTGATTAAGTGGCTGTGTTTTTTGTTTCTTCAACGGCCCAGCCAGGATTATTTCTAGACCACCTGGTCCTTTAAATCATATTTAAAGGACCAGGTGGTCAATAAATTTCAGAAAATCATCTTGATATTTTTTATATTTAAAAAGTTATGGTATTGCAAGAATATTCTTTCGCATATATTTGGTGACAATATTTTTGTTTGCTCCTCTTTATTTTCAATCTTTTTCACTCTTTTATAATAATCACTTTATATAACACTTGTTATGGACTACACCTAAGTGTAGCCAGAAGGGCATGAGTGTAAATTTACTTTGGAACTTCGCCGTAAACCAGGGGTTCCCAAAGTGTGCGCCGCGCGCCCTGGTACGCCGTAGATATAAAGAGGGGCGCCGTGGGTCAAATTGATTTAACTGACAAGTTATTCTATTGTTGTTATTAAAAAAAAAAAATCATATTAAAGAGATGAACATTAATGTGCCTTACGGATATAATTGTATTGTAGGTACCTATTTCTTTTAACTGTAGGTATCTATATCAAGTAGCTAGCTAGTGTGCCGTGAAAAAATACAAAAATTGCAAGTGGGCCAATGGCTGTAAAGTTTGGGAATCCCTACCGAAACTTTTACAGTAGGTACACATAGTTTGCACTATATTTCTTATCAAATGATTACTGGTGTAGTATTAAAGTAAATTTTTGATTATTTTAGCCTATATATAATAAATAAAATGTAATATCATGCTATAAAGATAATAGATAAGCTTCACATGTTTACAAAAGTGAAGGTTGACGACAGCAAGAGTGATCAAGATAACAGAATGTGGTTATGTAACTAACTATATATCCCTATATGATGTAAGATAACAAAGTGTCACATAATTAAGATAAATTGAATACAACTTTGTTTCAATTACATCATTTTATGTACATGGTGTTATTTATTATGGTGGTTTCTACTGCTTTTTCATATGAAGTGACCTTAGTGCTGAGTAGAAATGCACATGTGGTTGACTGAAGATGAAGATTGTTTTATATGAAGTTGCTAACAGATGTCCATGGGCTCCACACTCCATGACCACATAGGTGGACTGGATTGAAGGTGGTAGTACTCTTTGTGGTTCGACTCCGCAAGCAAACCACACCTATTTCTGCCTGATAAAAGCAGTGTTGAACACTGCTGTGATCAGGCAGAAATAGGTAACTTCTGGTCTGATATATAATATTTAATATTTAAAAAAAATGCTCTTTTGCAACTTCAGTCTCATAGACAAGTGGGTATATAGTTCTGTGTATAATAATGAAAATATACTATTAATAGCTCTTTGTTGTGATATGAAAATGACAATATATGTATCATATGACATGGCCACCCAATACATATTAATATTTAGATGATAAACAATGTTTATTGAGTTCTCACTTCTTGACCTTAGTTTAGTTTGTAATTTTAATACAATGTATAAGTGTAGTTATGGCTAGATTTTTTGTTATTCCAGCAAACGCTGCCATACAAAACCTATTATTTTTTCCTGGATTAAGCAAACTCAATCAAGTAATAAAAAAAACTTTAATTTTGAATCATATGTTCTAAAAAAGGTTTCATACAAATGCCAATCATAAGCAGATTGAATCTCTCACCTTTTAGGCAGCATTCAATAGGTTTTGTGTTTGGCTTTGTATTTTTTTAAATTGTAAATCATACGAATTTTTCGTTGTATTTCAGACTGCCTAGAGGTTGACTGGCAGAGAATGCTTTTAGCATTAAGTCCACCTTTGTACACAACTTTTTATGTAAAGTACATAAAGCATAAATAAATATGAATTTTAGGTAATGGTGATTACAAATTTTCATTGGTGATGCAATGACTAAAACTAACATTTTTACACATTATGTAGTAGCAACAGGTGGGTGGTAAGTGGTTACAGTCGCCTATTTATACCGGTAACCGGCATAAAAACACGGAAATTTTACTACTCAAGAACTAAATTGGCATGCTGTATAAGTACCAATACTAGTAATATTAATAGCATAAGAACTAGTACTAATTTATTCATACAACGAAATTTCAACTACCAACCACCCGCAAATAACATCGCAAAAAAACTTTTTATAACATTACCTGTGCTGTAGAATTTTATGAAACCGGTATTGGTAGAGGTTGCGGCACGGCAGGCATTAAAAACATTTTTTCCTAATAAAATACGGGTTACGGAGCTCACGGAAGCCATTTTTAATATAGATAAATCCTTATATTACACTACTACTACCGCGTGTCAGTTGGACGAGTAAAAGTAGTTTTAAAAATAATAATGTATGAACTTTGATACTAAATCCACTTGCTGTTTTGATAAGAACCAGAATCTTTATAGATAACAGTGTTGCCATATTTTATTTTTGAAATCTACGAATACTAATTACAAGAAAAAATATACTAATATGAAACCTGTAGGTTTTCTGGCCAGAAACTTTGAATTCGGTTACTAATGATTTTGTTATTTAAATTATTAGTAAAAGTATCATCATCTGAATCCGTAGCAGACGATAGGTTTTGACATCATCTGTCAAACAAGTCCATACTAGGTGTGCCCGCGATTCCGCCCATAGCAACCATACTGACCTATAAATAATAATACTAAGACTCTAGAAAACATTCGTACACTGAAACAACTCTCACGGAAAAGTGTTTTTATTAAATAATAAATTGTAGTTTAAGTTTTATTCATATTTAAAAGCAATATTGTTGTATATTGTTGCGATTGGTAGTTTATTTTTGAAAGAGCAACAAACATCTATCCAACCAAACTTTTACTTACATAATGAAATAGTTCTGTCAGTGAACTGTCAAATGTCAATTGATTTACTGTACTTTTGGTATACAGAACTTATAAATAATTATTAATTGCAAATTGAAATTTTATTATATCGTTTGTTGTTAATTTTATATTTCTGTGTACGTCGGTTGAGTCAGTGAAACATGGCTAACAGATTGAAATATTTCATCTTAACCGGCGACCCTGGTTAGGTACCGATCAACCTATAAAAATGTATATTTGCTCTATTTTCTGTTTTATTATAAGATCTAATATTGCAGGTGTCGGTAAGACTACTCTTACTAAGAAATTATCTACTTTATTAAACGATACTGGCATAAAAACAGTGGGTTTTTATACCGAAGAGGTTAGAAAGAATAGAGTAAGAGAAGGGTTTGATGTAGTCACTTTAGATGGAAATCGCGGTCGCCTGGCAAGAGACCAGGCTCTGTTGAATGGCCCGTTGAAGCATAAAGTTGGTAAATATGGAGTTTTAATTCAAGAGTTTGAGAGTGTAGCTATGCCCAGTATAACTGAGGTAAGATCAATTTATTTGTGCTATCTTTTATGATAAAGTACTCATATACATCTATTTCTAGCGTGAAGCAGTTCTTGCGTTTCGTTGGTTGCCAGCTCACTTATATATGAGATGCATCTCAGTCCTCATGAGTAGCAACGCATCTGTGATTGACTTCCGATAGAGCCCCTGTTCTATTTTTAGGTTGCTTGTTAATGCACATGGGCGGCAGTAACTAGATACCATCAGGTGGACTGCATACTCGTTTGCTGCTTTTATCTATTAAAAAAAAATATCTTTATCTGCTAGCTGCTTTGCACTTGACATAAAAATTTTGCCACTACCAAGCACTATTCCAGTCTACCATAGTCTTAAAAACCTTTATTATTATAGTTATCTAATTTAACTCGACCTAATAATTCAAATGTTTCTTTCATAGATTAAAGATGAACACACATGTTTGGTAATAGACGAAATAGGCAAAATGGAATTCTTTAGTGTACCATTCAAAAACAGGATAAAAGAGATCTTTAGTCCAAATTCTAATTGCATAGTATTGGCTACAATACCAGTCAGGAAGGGCGATCCACTCATTGAATCTATTAGAAATAATTCAAGGGCAAAAGTCTGGATGGTAAGAAAAAATACCTGTAAAACACTTAAGTACATAAGGGTTTAATTTTTATACAAAATTCTCAACCTCCTAGAGTATTGAGATCTAAAGTGAGACCAAATTCTGTTCACAATTTTATTCAATATATATTAAATACCCATCTTGTCATAACTAAGTACATATATTATGTGTTAAATGAAATGTTCAATAAATACATTTTTCACTTTCATCTTTTTTTAATTTAATGTTTCAATTATTTTTTATGTTGACATAGCAAGGTTCTTTATAAATAGGTTAGGAAGATCTGGTTAATAAAAAGTAAGTTAATTAAAACATTTATTCCTATATTCTAAAGCAATGCAATATTTGCCTTTAAAGCGCATTATATTTCCGGATATTAAGTAAATATATCATAGATCTGAATTCCTTTTTTTATCAACAATATTTATATATCATTCTGATTTTCAGGTGACAAGAGAAAATAGAAATACTATCCATGAAGATATTTTTCGAGAAATTAAAACTTCTTTAGATTTTAATTAAATTTATTTGAAGTACTTACTATTGAAAACATAATTTTGCAGTACCAAAGTAACATTAATTTCTTTTATTATGCAGCTTGCAATACATAACGTAACAGTTAAATTATATTAAAAATAAATGTTTATATGAAATATGTATATAGTAGTGTAATAATATATATCTAGGTATGATATATGACAAAGTAGTTTCTTTTTACAACTAATCTGATATTCATATAATATTAAAGACAAGCAACAACAACAACAACAACAGGGAGTTAATTTTTTTTAATAGATGTGATTACAGTAAAAGATCCTTATTTGTTTAGGTGACGTTCCGCTTATATGCCGGGAATACAGAAACCACGAATGATCAGCAGCTAACACTATTCTAAGACAGTTGACACGAAAACAGAACCCGCAAAATTTGTTTACTTGTACCAACTATATCCACGAGGAAGAAAATGTTTGCCGCGAATATAATTTTCTTTTCCCGCAAACACGGAATGAATACACCGTGAATACGGAGCTTTGACTGTATATCTAAAGCAGCCATCATTGCAACAGCATAAAATTCATTTTAACATAGATTTTAAACGCTATCATGGATGGACTTCCAAATTTAACCCTAGAGTCATAAATCATTAGCTTTTTCAATGTTTGCTTTGCAGATTAAAAAAAATGTGTGTCAAATGGTATGACGCTATAAAATTGGCTACAAATTTCACTGCAACTTGCTAACTTTGCTAGATGCGAATGGTTCGGGGTCTTTGAATATAGTCAGGGTTGACTAAAAATCTATGAATTGATAAATAATCCTATAATACAATTGGTCAGTTCTTAATTGGTAAATATATATTTAGAATTCTACAACATATGTTATACACATAAATAAGATCCATAGAGATATATGATATAATTAATTACTCGTAATGTAATAAGCACCATTTATAATAAATATTTCGTCATTTTTAATTAATGATATAATAGAAAAAGATATTGTACACATGGTGCATTACACAAATATTATAAGTATATCTAGCATAGTTTATTACAATTGTTTAAACTTGTATAGACATTCCAGGCGCGGATCTAGGGGCAGCAAATCCAAAATGCAAACGAATGCATAATTCGTGTAATTTAACAATGACAATTGTGATTGTTTATTTTCGATTTTAGTCAGTAGATAGTGGAACGGCAATCTAGGCACGAATACATTAAAATAAATATCAATTAGTAAACATCTACGGCAGTTGGCTTTTTTTAGTTTTTGCCTCGCCTAAAAAATATCAAGATCCGGGACTGAGACATTCCCCGAAATCTGGAGGTAACTTGAAGCAAACCAGGCAACAATATTTACATGTAACAAAACTTACATTAACAAAACAAACAGTAACGAATGCATGCATGCATGCGTTGCACATACCTTTTCTGTTGGTTGCACTGTTTGTGTGTATACCATAATAAAGACCCACTAAACAGTGGGGCTGGTAAATATCTTTTACATTTGTACATTATGTTACAATGTTTTATGTATTAACCGTCCGGATCCGGAGAGGTATTCGATTCTATTGAGAATTGCCCATATAAAGGAACCCCTTGAAATCCGAATGTCCTTGTCCACTGCCCTTATGTCAATGTAACTTTAGCACATTAGAGACCCAGAGGGGTAAGGGATGTCTTACCCCTCTGGGTCTTTCATTGCTAATCTTGGATGCTAAGACCTTTGATATTTAATCAGACCCATAATTACCAATTTATTGAAAAACTTATATACAAGAATCACATCTATTTACAATTTAATAACAATGAATATTAGATATTTTTTACTTAAAAATCTTCAGTAAAGTAAAGATTTGAATAATTAACCAACATTCCTTAACAATGTAATAGGAATGATTTTGTCTTATTTTTTACATTTTACTTTAATTATTTTACACAGGTCAGTTAAAACTGATCATAAAGTAGAAAATAATTAGCTATACTATTAATATCTGTATAAAGTTAGTTGCTTTATTTTTAGTCTTAGTTAACTATTGATATAAAGCTTTAGTATTAATGTTCATATACAGTAGAACCTCGATTATCCGAACCCATTGGGATCGAGGCTAGTTCGGATAATCGAAACTTGCCCCGGAGGTGGCAGCAAGCAACAATGTATTTTTCGCGACAACGTTCGAAATAATTGTGCATTCGGATAAAGCAAGCCATCGTTCGGATAATCGAGGTTCTACTGTATTATAATATTATTGAAATCCAAAATAGGTATCCGTAATAGGATTTGTAATATTTATAATGCCTTATGTAGCATGTTCTTTTTGCATTGACTAGGTACAAAATAAGTTTAAGGAGAATAATATTAGTAAGCATAGCATTTGCAAACCAACTATACAAATATACACTAAATGCAATGATTATTTCATATGGTTGAAACACAAATAACTTGACTGGCTCTTTTAAAACAAACAATATATATGTTATTTATTATTATGGCTGGATTTAGGAGCGAGCATCTGGAGCAACTGCAGGCATTAGAGATTTCAGATATAAATCTTTTTAATTTCGGATTTAGAGACATTTTTAGTCGTTAAATTAATTGCAGAGACACAGCTTTCAAAAAATTGCTGATCTTCCTTTTACGCTGATTAAAATTTGTACGTGGGAAGGCGTAAAAAAATATACCTTATTCTATTTTATTAATTGACATTAGGAGAATATTTGAGGGCTCCACACATTTATTGCCCAGAGGCCTCCAGAACCCTAAATCAGCCTATTTTATTATGTTTAGTAGGATTTTGCTCAAAAATTATGCATAACATTTAACAAAATTCTATGATATTAGCAAAATAGGTAACAAAAAGCATTTTAGACTATTCTTCAATTATTTTAT
>DWLI01005107.1:0-10328 GCA_018249915.1 Cecropterus dorantes dorantes
GGGGTCACGTTCATTTTTATTTGTGAAGTAATTTCGAAATATAAATAAATGTGCAGACACAGTCTAAACGATTATCATCTATAATGGTAGTGTTATAATCGTATTAATGGCTGTGTACATAATGTGTACGTACGTGTGACTTTGTATAAAATCTATTATAAATATTAATTATACAATTAAGAAACGTTAAGTTCAGTAAATATTAATATGATTGTTATAAAACACTGTCTTTACAATAAATATCTAAAGACTTTTTTCAAAAATATAGCAAATTAAAATACACGCCACCAAAGTCTGCGAATTGGTGTGTAGGCACTGTCATCTGCATCCGTAATGAAAATGAAATAATATTGAAACCCTATCATGGATGCGTTGATATCTTCGAAGAGTAGATTTAAAAAGTTTCATATTAGTATTGAAGATTGTCGAAATCATCTGTGGTTCGACTTCGGAAGCACCACCGTCACACCTATTTCCGCCTAATTTCAGTAGTGTAAAGCACTGCTGTCTGCTGTCGACAGTCTAAGGGAGACATACTTATCCGAATTATTCCAACTTAGTCCTAAGAGATAGCAACGCCAATTGTTTGTGGCCGCCGAATGTGGCCAACCTCAGCTGAGACTCTTACAGCGCTTACCATTAATAACTAAGTATAAGAGTGGTGCTAACGAAGTCAAATCACGAAGAGTTTTATCACTTTAAACAAGTTTTTCTGTTAATTATCCTTAAGATCTCTAAAACTAATTTTCATTTATGAATAAATCTATTTCTAACCCTAATATATTCTACTCTAAACGTTTTAAACATATACGTTAAATCTAAAAAATCAGGTGACTGCCTGATTTGTATTAGTCTTTTTAATGTTACTTGATATTGAGCAAGACCATTTAATTCAGTTCGACCAATTTGTACGCGTGATACATAAGTATGAGGTTGTGCCCTGGAAGTCCACATTTTATTAAACTTTACACGTATTACTGATTAAAGAATGTTTGAGCTTATTTATTTTAACCGAGCTCCGAGTGCCAGTTAAAATTTTCGTAATATAACCTTAAACTGTGGACCTTAAGTTCTGTAATACTTTGGAATTCGTTTACGTTAAGAACATGTGTTCATAATTAATATTATGTTGAAAAAAAGGACAAATAGATTGTGTAAAACATTTTGTAACTTTATCGTGATATTATTTTACTAGAGTCAATGCTTTTGTAATGCTATTATCCATTCATTGACCGATTTTTTGTGCAATGACGTAGGAGACGGTCTAACGGTTCGTACAAACAGCTGGTTTTTGTATAATTTTGTGATTAGAATTATTAAGCGGGCACCAGTTTCACTACTTTTGGTCTATTTTTAGATTTGTACTTTATTTTGAAACGATATGAGTTTAAATGACATCACTATTTATGAGAATAAGTGTATTAGTTTAGAGTAACTGTATGAATTTTAGGTCGCTGGTTTATCCTAATATAACAATTTGAATCCTTGCATGCTAGTCGCGATGGAAGCTGGTGAATAAATAAATATATAAATACGTCAGTCATATGTGCACAATACTTGGCGACCGGTCAGCCTGCACATACACTTCACAGTAAGGTACCACAACCACCACAAATAATAAATGTATATTTTGTATAGACTTTGACGAGAACCTATTAATGCATTCGATTCTATTCTGAGTGTCATGTTACAATTTCAATATTTTGAATTTTACCATTTTATTTTATTCATTATTTCGGCCAGTTAGAAAAACTGAACAGTATTCTTTCGGAATGTTTGAGTAAATTTATTTAACGGATTTGTTATTTAACGGATTGTATGCCTATGAAACTTTTTTAACATTTGTTTCGAAGTTCTGTACGTGTTTCGAAGTTTGTCAAGTATAAAATCTGCAAGTAATTTATTTGAAAATTCCTTGGACATTACCGACCTTAAGAATAAATAAGGTATAAAAATTGTTTCCACATTTTCTCTGCGGTGATAACAAGTGTCCTTGACTTTTTGAATACGACGCTCGTTTCTTAGTTTAAATATTTTTTTAGGGTGCTTTCATATTATATGCAACTTATCTATACGTATCATGATGCTAAATTATCATCATAAATTCAATATCACACTAATACACTACAATACTAGTTCACTGCTTTTTTACACGTATTTTTATTTATCTACAATAATGTTATAAAGCAGTAAAGTTTTTTAGTTGAACGGGGTAATTTCAGGAACTACTGGTTTGAATTGAAAAAATATGTTAGTTTTGAATAGTAAATTTATCGAAGAAGGCTACAGGCTATAAATATGCCATGTTTCTTTTTTATGTAGTAGTGGGTGAAACCGCGAGGCGCAGCTAGTGTTATATAAATAATACAATTAAATTATTCTATCCTACTGCTTACGTTTATTGTTTTGCGTGCATTTATTGTATCACTTTCCGCAGTGACCATAATTCTCGTTAGATCAAGATAAAACGTTCCGGTAGCACTTGCTAAGAATGAAAGTGAACTTTACTGGAGTACTTGAGCTTAACGAGCGAATGAAGTCACAAGTATAGATTCGTATCTATCAAAATTCATAGTAAAGTGCTTACTTTCCTTTTCTATAAATGTTTTAACTGTGTGCTTTGTTATAAATTTGTACGTAAGTTTGCTTTTGTGTTGAAAGCTATACGAAATAAAAGTATTAAAATTTGACATAAACCATTTAATCTTTTTCTTGCCTATTAATGATTACCAAGTAATAATATGACCATTATTTAATAGTAACAATAATCAATTAAAATTACTTTTATAATGATTTAAATTTAGCATAACAATATATTTATATTTATCTAGTAAAGTAAGCCTTTAAAAACAATTATTTTTAGACAATGGTAACAAAAATATAAATACGCTATAATAGAATTTATCAAAAAATGTAATTGCATCCAAAACAAATGAGTATTCAAGATAATAATATAACAGACCGCTACGGTCCTTGTAGACGGCGCGTAGCCGCTACGCGCCCTACAAAAGACTTCAACGAATATAATTAACTGAATAGTACAAAAAGAATATAATAATACAATACATATTACATACATAACATATAAATGTATTACATTATATATTTATTGTTATTATCTTTCTACTCGTAGTAGAAGTTAAATATTAAGACTTAACTTAAAAAAATTAGAAAAAATTAGAAAATGTGTTTTATGACAAAAAGTGCAAAATAATTAATAAATGAGATTAAACACTAAAATATAAAAGAAAGCTCACCTCGCAATCATATCTAAACACGTCCTTAACTTCACTGATTGTATCTGACCACTAGATCACTGCACAAACTTAGCACTCAGGCGATTAGTGGGAAGCTGCAGTTGTCATTATTTGACGAAATAATGGTGTATAGTATGGTGTTAATGCGCGTGCTTACAAAGCAGCGCCGACGACGGTACTGTGGTTGTCGGCGACGGCGCGGCTAAACGAAGCCTTCACGAAAGTAAACACGTGACAAGCCCCAACCGCTGCAAGCTCGCAAAGGTGCTTCAGCAATAATTCAGATCGAAACGAGGACTTAGGGTTACGCAACCGAGACTAGAATGCATCAACGATCGGAACGATATGATTCTTAATCACATGTATATGAGAACAACAAATTTCGCACAACCTACACTAACTTTCTTTTCACGATATTTATATTTGAGAACATGCTATTAGACTTTTTATAACGGTATCTATCACTAAACATATAATTTTATTAAGAGTCAAGATATATATTATTCGTAATTCATGCTGCATTTTGTCTGCGAAATATAAAATAGATAACGTTATACATTATCATTACGATTACAATTTAAAAAAAAAATAATTTTATACGAATATGAATCAACGAGCGGATATCAATAACGTTATGTCATACGGGAATGCGCTTTATTGTGTAAAATAAAAATTTTCTTCAATGAGAAACCCATCACTATTCAGAGACTACAAGTAAGCTTTTTAATAACAATGCTAAAAATAAAGTCAAAAAGACTTTATTTATTTAAAAGATTTTTTTTTTTTATATTAAGTATTTCATATTGAATACCATATTGAAATTCATATTGAAATTCATATGAATGATATGTGGGTTCGATATAAACTTTCTTTTTGTGCAATTAATAGCTTCTAAATTAGCAAATGTCTATTTCTGAAAACATTAAGTTCATATTTTTGCTAGAAGATATGAAATCATTAATTTTAACGGAAGTGTTAATTACACTGAATTTCTTAATCTTTTTTAATATGAAAAAATAATTATTCGATCCGTTATGTTAATGTTTTTGTATATAGTTAATATTCAAATATTTACTCAAATACATTTTGTGTTTATTATCTTTACAAAACTGCTCATTAATTATAAAGACCCGAATGATTTAAATAAAAATCTCTTTGGATTGCAAAAAAACCTATGAAACTGACCATAGTAACCATATTTGTGCATCGGTAATCAAAAAATAAATTTACATTTTAAAATCGTATTTATAAAAAATATGTTTTGAAATCTGATATTGAAACCAATAATTTTCATTAAAATTTAAATAATAACTTGATTGAAATTTAAAAATAAATAACAGTTCAATATTTTTTTAATGTTAACGTTATGTTACATTTTGTGACTGGTTCAATTCTACCGTTTTAGATTTACTTCATTTTTATTAAACTGTTTTAAATTTCTCAATGTAATATTTTATACCTATGTTTAGGTTTTACATAAACAAACAAACGCCATTCCAACATTGTGTCGCGCGAGTTGTAAGACGTATGACATTATGGCATACATTACGGTGGAAAAGCAAAGAAAACTGATTTGATTATTTCCCAAACACGAATGTGGATTCTTTAGCATACGATTTGAGTTTGCTGATTGCGGCATTAAACATAAATATCATTTCATAATATCAATATCTTCATCATCAAAACGGTCAATACCATAGAAAATCGAGAGCCATTACGCGTTGACATTACAATCGATTATGTGAGCGGATCGAATAATTTGTCGCTCGCTTTAGCACTGAAGTTGTGCAAGATACATGTCTCATTATCAATAGATTAACGATAAACGAGATACTTTTACTAGGGAACGGATTAAAAGTATTTAAGTTCGTCTTGACATTATAGATTTCCTTTGAAAGGTTTAAATATGTCTTCTTTTCGACAAGCAATTCGTATTAAGTATCATCGATGGTTGATATTTAAAAAAATTAAACAAGTTTTTGCTCTTTATTCGTAACTCGTAACTCGACAACGGTGGAACAAATCCCTTAAAGTGGCTCCAGTTGGCATTTTGTCCATTCGGTATCAAAAATGCAATACTCGTATTTTTCGTAACAAATGCAACGGTGACTACTTTTTATGCGCGCTACATTCTAAAAACTAACCTAATTGTACTATATAATTCACGAACTTATTTTCAACGTTTTGAAATGATAAACGAACATCCGCTTTTAAATTAATCTAACTGGACAAGTCTGATTATATACTATCGCTATGACTATTATTTTTGATTTATTGGGGTATAGCCCCGAGTGCTTTTTGAGTTATTTTGCGAAGCAAAACCAGTATGTAAAAATGATACGACTTACTGTGGCCTGTCTATACATTTTGTAATGCCTAATAGCCTTGAATTAACTTCAACAAACCGTAAGTGACAACGGAAAGAAACGAAGAAGGCGAAACACGTATTGGC
Source organism: Cecropterus dorantes dorantes (assembly GCA_018249915.1). NCBI lineage: Eukaryota > Metazoa > Arthropoda > Insecta > Lepidoptera > Hesperiidae > Cecropterus > Cecropterus dorantes. The sequence goes on from DWLI01005107.1 coordinate 5,710, forward strand.
ATATTGTTGCACCAACACAGCACAGTAACTATGTTAAAAGTCACATTTCTAGATCCTATGTCTACTATTCGATAGTGAACTAATCTTTGGAAGTTGAGGTTAGATACATAATTAAATAAAATAGAAAAATACATAAAAGACAAAATATACAAAAATCGATCCATTTGCATTTTAAACCGCTTGTACATTTACATTATAAGGTTGTTTACTGTTCGGAATGATATAGGAGTGTCATTTGTAGTATAAATACATTAGTAAAATATCTAGTATTTTACTACTTAATAATCTGTTTGGAAGATTTCTCTGTTACGCAGGCAACATCTCAAGATGAGCCTTTCACGAATCACGTGCTGATCGCTGTAACCCTCTCTAATCTATGATTATTAGCTACAAACATGATTCGCAATTTTTAAGCTGTGAAGCTTACGAAAAATAATATTTGTGTTAGTGACGTAAATGGGCAAAAAAATTCGTACATTAAACGTTGACAACTTGGACAACATTACAATAAAAAGGCTTTTTTACTATGAGACAGACAATTACATATTGGCTAGGTTACGTCGGAACTAAGTGTCATACAAAATCTTCTCGGTAAAATAAAAGGTGTGTGATATAATTAAATATATTGACGTGTATGACATATAACTTGTATTATATATATATATATGTATTATATATATTAGTATATATATATTAGTAAATTAGTAGTATTATATATATTAGTAAATTAAGAAAAAAAAAACTTGCACGGAAAAGGCCGTTCTCCATACTATTCATTATGACACGTTACTTCAATTTAAGTGAATATGACATGAGAGTTGACATTTGTGATACGATAAGAGTACCGGTTAAATGGAAAACCTTAACATAATAACGATCGAACTTGTATCTCTGCTGCGATTGTGGCTGATATCGATCAATGTGGAAGTGCTCTAAGCCGATGAAGTTAAACAGATTACAAAAACATACTTTTTAAATGTTATACATACTTTTTAATGTTCTCAATTTTTACAAAGGTCATAGACTTTCGGATACGTAACCATAAGTACTCGCACATATGTTTTAAAATCTCGTGATGCCAATTAATTTTCAACATGATTTATATAATTCCTGTATATAATGTGGAGATCGTATGTTACGCTGTCGTATTGTAACTGTAAGAGTATGTAACAAGTGTGTAATAAAACCTTGCATTGTCTAATATAAGTAACTGTAATATATGCATTACATATGGATTGTTACGATTGTTTGTTATTTTAAATTATTGTTTTGCAGGTCGTTAATTTACAAGTTACTAAATCACGAATCGTAATTGGATTAGTTGCGGACTATAATTTTGTAAGTAATTATTTTCAACATACATATGAAACTTATTATTGCAACCGCCCAGAATTCATATATTATTTATCTGTTCATTCAAACTTGAAATATAGCCAATTATCATTCATCGAATGTGGTAAATAAGTAGATCAATTTTGATTTTCCTCGACCTAAAATAGCCTTAAAATTTCAAGCAACTCATTTTATGATAAAAAAATATTTTTTTTCATAAACAGTAAACGTATAGGTAATTTTCCAATGCTGGGACAAACAGTACCTTGTACCTAAACAAGAAATGCCCCAAAATCGGGTCTGTATCGTAAGTGAGTTGGTTGATATTTTATTATTTAACCGACTTTTTTTCATTCCACCCTGTATCGAAATTTCCGAGTACTATGATCTACTTTTATTAATTGCTCCTATTTGATATACTCACTATTCAAAGATATATTCAGCGCTAATAAAGCAAGCCGCTAACCTTACGTGCCAACCGTTTTAAATTAGTGTCTGCAAAACTTAAAGGATCTCCGAAACAAAATATGCCCAGCAGCTATCGACGGAAAACTCGTTAAGTTTAATTACAATTTGCAGAGATATGCGTATTTGGTCGATCATTAAGAAATACTAGGGTAATAAAATACTTAAGTTATAGGAATCGGGTTTGAAATTGGGACACATTGCATTCAAATTACATAACAATTAATTAAAACTATTGACGAAGCTGTTATAAAAAACTTGTCTTTGTAGCCCGCAATTTTAACAACATGCCTAGCGGATAAGTAATGAGTGTACCTATATTGTGTAAGTATAATAAAAATTCTCTACACAATTGTACAAAGGGACAATCTGTTTCCATAATAGACAATAGGTGTAGTAAAAACAATCACTATGCATCAGGCTTTATACTTGGCAGTAATCTGTCTCCTAACTCGATTTATTGGCTTGTATGTTAATACCATCTTAGAAATAAATCAAACAAACATATAATTCAAAGAAAAAAACTACCTAAATTATAAAAAGTTTGTCACCGCACACATTGTAATATATTATGTCTACTTATTATTAATATATATTCTATTATTGTACTAGTTCTTCCTTCTTTTTCTATAATATTGAAGTAGAAAACGAGCATGCAGTCTACCTGATGGTAAGTGGCTCCTGCCGCCCATGGACATCTGTAATCTACCCTAGATGAGATCAGAGTCTTACCTGATATTGGTCACAGATGTGTTGCTATTTTTGATGACTAAGTTGGAATGCCTTGGATAAGTACTTTACCCTTACCACATGCTTCAGATCAAAACGCAGCAGTGCTTAAAATTGGCGTTATTAGACAGAAATAGGCTGGACGGAGGTGGTTCAGGAGTCGAACCACGAAGAATTCTACCATCTTCAACACGTACAAATTACGAGACAACAGTGCCCTTGGTACGATTTGTTGTTACTCCCGAAGACTAAGATAGGTTTACATAAACTGAGCCAGCAACTACGTCCTTTCCCCGAAGGAACTACTTCATTGGTCTTCCACCTTCCAACAAATTGATGACAATTTGTGTCAAATTTGTACAATCATAGAACTTAAGTATTCAATGCGTACTCAATCTAATAATTCTGCTTAAAAGCCTAGTAATGTACGTTCCATTATAAGTCCCGATGCGAACGGGGCTGATCATAAAGTTATCCATGTTTCGACAATTTGCAAATGGCAGCCGCTGGATAAACCTGCTCTGAATAGAAAACTATTATAATGTCAATGTATGTACTTTTGGCTGAACGCCATCAGGGTAACCCACTTGTGACGATTAGAGAATTTTGCTAGTGCGAAATTATTGTGCCGTATATCATTACATTTTTACATTACATACCTTGGATACCGGTTTCGATCCCCCTACAGACCAATACCTAAGTGGCTAATTTAGATTACTGTACTGGGTCGTTTTTGCGTATTAGTCATTACGTGTCCATGGGACCCAGGGCACAAGAAGACTTCTCGTGTAGAAATATGGGTGTATAAAACGTAACTTTTATTTTTACCTGATTGCGTCAGAGGGAGGGTAACGTTTTTCGAGCGTATGTATGTTTGTTTGTATGTATGTCCATTTCTTTGACACGCGCTACAGCCCTTGGCTTGATGGATTGTTACGAATAACATAATATATCATTAGATCGTTTCACTTTGGAAAGTGACATAGTCTATACAATGTTTAAGAATGGCGCTTCAAAATAGGAGAAATATGGGCGGGAGGGTCCTATATACACACATATATATGTTTCTTTGTATCTATGTTGATTTCTTTGGCACGAGATACAGCCAAACAGCGCAAATACGGTTTCTATCCGCAAAATTAGCTACGAATAGCATACCGTCTATTTAACGATAAGTTGTTACTGCTACCTATGGATATCTTTATGCAATTTTATTTAGAACAGGGGTTTTTTGTGAGCTTTTTACTCCAGAATTATCTATGATGTAGTCGTGCCTTTCTTACAACAAGGATTAATCAGTGGGAATTCGCAGGGGTATCCGCAGAGAATTTTGTGTACAATGATGAAATTATAATAGTTTTCTGTTTTAGATTGGACTTCATACGCGTATTGTGTCCTCGATGTATACATAATACCCATGACATAGAATACGTAGATATTTTAATTTTAGGCTAAGAATAGCAAGTACGTATTTAACATAAAATTGCAAACGCAACGCAATACACCCAGATATTCATTCGTCATTTCCAATCATATTTGACCGCATCGCACTGGACCAGAAACGTTCTCGTAAATACAAATTCTCCAAACAAGCCGCAGTTCAGGCGATCTGGAATCCTATTGGCGTCGGGATATTATCGAGAGATACCAGGATTTACGACCGCCGAGCGCTGGCACGCCATCTGTGTCATATAACCGAATTACGGCTTGCTAACACACTTGGAATATCGTTCACTGCTAGTAAACTATTTAAGATGAAGACATGACACTAAATATTTTTTTATTCACGTTTAAAACTAGACACATTAACAGCCTGAGATACATGATAAATAATTTCTAACAACTCTAGAAAGCATCTAAATACAATAGAACGATAAAATTTAATTTTCGCTATGAACCTAAATGTTGGTATAAATATAGCATGATTAACCTTAGTAAAAATGTAGAACGCATTAATTTATTTTATTATATTAAATTAAGACAGAATACGGAATATAATGAATCCAGATTTATATACTCTAATTTAGAATAGAATAGAATAACGTTTATTGCATCATGTGTCAGGTAGAAAAGTTGGAACAGTAGATAATGTA
>DWLI01005108.1:0-10327 GCA_018249915.1 Cecropterus dorantes dorantes
TTGTGTATTCGTCTTTGAGTGTCCATGGTACCCGCCACACAGGAGAAAATCCTAGTGCGGGGCTATGAGTGTAGAAAGCGTGAAAGCGTCTCATATATGTATAAGTGAGCCGGCAACCACACCTTCCACCGAAACGCAAGAACTGCTTCACGTCAGAAATAGGTAAGGCGATGGAACCTCTCCGGTCGAATTACACTGATTCTACCACATTGATAAAACATCCACATAGATAAACATACGAGTATGATATAACAACCGTAATTAATGATTTCAAAAAGGTCAAGCTTAATTTGTTAATTACCTATTTGTTTTGACGTAGGTATAGTTTTCAAATTCTATTTTACTGTAACCAGGCTAACGACTGAACTTTTGGGCTAAAACAACAAATAATTAACTGGGCTAATCATCGGACCTTGACAGTTCATAAATTAATTCCCAAATAATTTGCAAAAGGGCGATCGTCGTCATAATTATCAAATTATTTTAGAGTTAAATTAAATGTTTAGTTACGTAATAATGGCAAATTCTACTTTTTTAAATATGCAAGTACCGAATGAGCTTGAAGTCCACCTCACGGTAAGTGGCCAGTGCCGCCCATGGACATCTGTAATCAACTCCGGATTAGATCAGAGTTTTACGTGATGTAGCCACAGATGCTACTCCTGAGGGCTAAGTTTAAAAGCCTTCGATAAGTCTGTCTCTTTAACTACAACCTTCCGACCAGGAAACGGCAGTGTATAACACTACTGTGTAGGTCCCGGGTAGTACCGGGACCAGAATAGGGGTACCGTATCCCCTGCCTGTCGTAGGAGCCGACTATAAAGGGGCTTCCGGGGTTGCGAGCGGCATAAGTGGGAGCTCAAACTGTCCAGCCAAGCGACTCAATGAAGACGGTGACATTATGTGGTCGCATGCCATCGTAAAAACCAGAAGACACGCTTAGCGCTTATGCTCACCAGGAAAGAGCCAGATATGCTCTTGAAAGATTCCGGTTGCGTCCACACAGCGCTGAGGGCGGCCACCGAGAGGGTTTTTAGTAAAAATACCTCATAACCCAGCGTCGCTCCCACCGCGTCGAGTACATTTTGAAGGTTTTCTCTCTAGAACAAAAAAAGGTAAATATAGGTGTAGCGGTGGTGCTTCCGGAGTCGTACCACAAAGAATTTGAGGGTTTGAAAGCACCCTTACACACTGTATTTTGGTTTAAAGATTTTTTTGGGAGCGATACTTTACGAAGATATTGAACTTGATACTCAGAAGTAACAACACGTCTATGGCAGGATTCCAATCCTATATATTAAGGATAGATTGCTCGTTTGCTACTCTAATAAAATAAAAGTCACTAAGAAAATATTTCTATGATAGTTTACCATTAAGGAATTAAATGTTTCTATTATTTTGTTCTGGTCTGCGTGTACGAAGGCGCGGATAATTGCTAGTTCATGAAAAATAAAACGGAAAGAAACGTAACAAAAAAACGTTGCTTAGTCTACAATATAAAATTAAATATTTGTTCCAACATAATTTTTGCTTTAATAAATTAGGCTGTAAAAAGTATGTAAAAGCGAAATAACCTATTAATGTAGGTAAATTATACATATTATGTAATAAATGTAAGTATACATAATGTATACAAAACGAATTAATTTATGTTTACACGTTACACTAAGCAATTATGAAACTATTTGGTATTAATTATCGCTTATTGTTGTTTAATATGAAATCAAGTTTCAAAATCAAGTACAAATAATGTTGCGTTCAATTTAAGCGCTAGCTTCAAATTGTAATACATAAATGTAATTGCTATCAAATTAATTATCACTTTACGATGAAGGAAAATACTGGGAATCTACAGGCCTGAATGTTCCCTAAAAAGTTTTCAAAGATATGTCAAGTTAACCACATAGCACTTGGCTAGCGCTGTGGACTGTGGCCTAAAGCTCATGTAATAAGTAGGTCCAAACGCACCTGTAGTTCTGGGTTAGAATAGCACCTGTAGTTCCGGGTTAGAATAGGGCTACGGTATCTCCTGGCTGTCGTAAAAGGGCGACTAAAAGGGGGTTTCCGGGGTAGCGGGCGGCGAGAGTTGGAGCTCAAACTGTCCAGCCAGGGGACCCCGGGAAGGACGACGGTATAAGTGGTCGCATACAGTCGTACAAACCAGATGCTGCGGTGGGCCCAGCCGCTTACCTGGGTGGAGCCCGATGGGGCAGGGCGCTCAGAGGACTCCGGTTTCGTTCGTTTGGAGATCCCGGAATCCTCTTTGTAATGCCGAGGATGACCGGGGAGAAGGTAGAATGTAGAAGGTTTCCCCCTCCTAAACAAAAAAAGGGTCCAATCGCACAATTGAAGGTGGTAGAACCCTTTGTGATTCCGAAGGCACCGCTGTGTTTTGATCTATCAGTTGTGGTAAGGGAGACATAATTGTCCAAGGCATTTCAAATTAGTCCTTAGCAGCAACCTATTTGTGACCAGCCTCAAGTAAGAATCATCTAATAATCATATCATTGGTTAATTACAGATGCACATGGGCAGCAGTGACCACTTACCATCAGGTGGACTGCATGCTCGCTTGCTAGTTCAATAATTAAAAAAAAAACATATGTAATTGGGGACTATTTTTGGGGACTAATTTAAAACTATTTGTACCACAAAATTACACAAACTAAACATAAATCTTATATTATTGACTTAATAAAGGCTACTCAAACCGGACTTGTACCCTTATTTGGGCTTATACCCACTGTGTCATTTTCTTATTATAATCAGTCTGCGTAATTAGACGCTGAACTCCTATATCGTCATTTAAGGACTTTCTGCTAGATCGATCGGTCCTTTATATATGTATACATACACACACATTTAAACAGAGTGAATCAGAGCTTCTAGCTAAGACCAACAAAACAAGTTACATCGTTAAAAACATTAATACAAAAAACCCTACGGCGAAAAACGATTTTTTTGTTCAAAATGATATATATATTTTATTTAACGCTTATATGAGTTTTTGTCAAAATATTCAAAAAAAGTATTTTAATATACACATATATTTTCGGATTGGTCTATTTACTAGCTTTCATTTAATACCCATATTGTCGCAAAAATGATAATTGCTCCTCCCCCCTATTTTACTACATTTCCAGGCGCCATTTTCAAAAAAAATCTTCACTTTCTCACTGGGACGATTCTAATGATATGTCATACGTCAATCCGGCAAGCCGTTTGGGCTGTAGCGCGTGCTAAAGAAATGGACATACACACAATCAAACATACATACATACATACATACACACATACACACATACATACAAACATACTACATACGCTCGAAGAACTTTACTCTTCGTGAAAAGTAATTTAATTCCAGTGAAGGTTAGAAATCAAAATAGAATCTATATATAGAATTTCAATCAACCTGGTTACTATTTTGTTAAAACTGTACCCTCATTACCCCATTGGTAACAGGTAGAGCTGACCTGCATTCAGTACGGGTTTCCATTACTATTTGATCCTTCACCGAATGTGGTTTGCTAATGTTTTATCGATAGACAAGTCCTTACCCTAAGTGATTCGTATCGGTTAATGGAAACCTATAATGGATTAGTTCCTTTGAAGAAGGATGAAAGTAAAAGTTTTATTTTTAAACTTGATTTTTGGAAATCTACTCTTTTACCCACAAATACTTACTCTAGACTACACAAGTACTTTTTCAGATCTCTCTTATAAAAATATATTAATTTAGCTGTGTATTGCCTTTAACACCTTTTTATGACTCACTGCTTGGCAGCTCTACCTACAAAAAATCAGAGACTACTTCTCTATCTATGTATAGAGAAAACCTATCCGCTAAGCTAAGGTATTATTGCTGAGTAAGTCATAAAACGCCCAGAACATAGCTGCACTCTAGGTACTTAGAATAATAATAATAATAATAATAAGCCCCCTAAAATCCTACCTTACGTCCGTGCCGAACACCTGGCCACGTGGGGGGCGGACACGCGTATATTTAAAAATACTTACGTTGCAAACAAGGTAAAGGTAACCCTTATGGAGTTATGAGTAAAAGAGTTTATAATTTACGGCCGCTGCCCGGGGGTCGCCGGGGCGCATCTGGAGCCGATGCTGGATGCTCCAGCATGCGAACCATCGGCGGTGAGGAGTTGAGCAGGCGGACTCCCACCGATAATAATGCTACAGCCGATATCATTTCTCATCACAATAATTCAACATACTCTTCACCCGTAAGCAGTCTTTTTCCTTCACCCACGTCATCTCTTCATCCATTCCATAACCTTTCTTATTCCGATCATTCTTCATCACAACCATCATCATCGTCATCACCACTGACAGTAGATGTTGTCCAAGAAGCAAGTGCCTCACATGATGGACCCACTACTGCCAAAATGCGCGCGAGACGAAAATGGACAGTTGAAATGAATACGTTCATATGGCGCACCTATCTCATCACATCTAGACTGGAAACTCATATGAGAGGATATTTAGACCCTTTACACAAAGCATTCGTAGAAAAATATCCGGAGATGAAAGCATCAAAACAAAGCATAGGAGATCAACGTAGGGCCATAGTTAATAACAAACTACTTTCTGCCGCCACCCTTCAAGAAATAAAAGACGAAGTAGCAATTTTTTTTCAAAAAGATGAGCAACCATTTCCTACAGTTACACAAGCATCAGGTAGAATGCGATGGTCAGACGATTTAAACGAGAAAATACTTCGCATTTATTATGAAGTCACCAATCTAGAAACTAACATGACAGCACATCGTAAAAAGTTACATGATAAATTTATTCAAACTTATCCACATTTAGCACACATAACTGCACAAAGAATATCTGACCAAAGAAGAGTAATAGTAAATAACAAAATGTTAAGTGAAGCTAAAATTCTTGAAATAAGGCACGATGTAGAGACTCAATTACGAATATTTAACACTCCTTCGCAATTAGACGAACATGATTTGCAGAACACACCATTTCAGTCACTTACAGACACAACACAAATAACTCCCAACGAAGATAACTCACTTCTTCCACAAGTACAAATGACAGAACAAGTCGTTCATACAAACAAAAACTTAATAGATCACGAAAAAATTAAACAACATTTCAATTTTGCTTTAGACAATTTTAAGAATATAGACCCAACGTTAAGGCCATTTTTACCTAGACAAAAACCTTCCAAAAGGTTAGCTTTGATAGTTGATTATTTAAATAAAAATATCTTACCTAATATTTTAAGCAGTGATCAAGATTTCATGGAGTTTCAGACAATTATATATTCAGCTGCTTATGCAGCAGTAATATGCAATGGAGCAAAAATTTATTCTAATAGGACACTTAGGAAAGACAAAAAGCCGCCATGGCAAACGAGACTCGAGACCAAAATAGGTATTATTCGTGCAGAAATAGCCAGACTTACACAATACAATCGCGGAAACAGAAGCAATAGAATTAAGAAAGCAGTAGATAAAATAAAAATGAAATATCAGGTACACGCTCAATATGAAAACATGAACACAGATTTGGAACACTTCATGGACACTTTAAAACAGAAGTTAAATGCTGCATCTAGTAGATTAAGAAGATATATTACATGTACTGCTCGAAAGAAACAAAATGCGCAATTTTCACACACAGAAAAAAATTTCTACAGAGGCCTTATACCCAATTCTCATAATTCAAATGTGCAAGAAAATAGAGTACCAACATTACAAAGTCTACATAAATATTGGAGTGATATATGGGGAAAACCTGTTAAGCATAACCAAGAAGCACATTGGATAAATGTCATTAATGAGGAAACCAAATACATTCCTGAAATGAAATTTGAAAACATTACAATTGACACACTATTACACGTTATTAAAGGAACACATAACTGGAAATCACCTGGAACTGATAACATACACAATTACTGGTACAAAAAATTCACTAGCATTCATCCACATTTACACAACCATCTTAACACATTCATTCGATTGCCACATTTAATGCCCCAATATATCACACACGGAGTAACCTACATGCTCCCTAAAGAAACTAATTCAGAAGACCCCGCTAAATATAGACCCATAACTTGCTTACAAACCGTTTATAAAATTCTAACAGCGTGTATCAGTACAACAATTTATTCACATTTAGTAGATAATGAAATTTTGGCAGAACAGCAAAAAGGCTGCAGAAAGAACAGCCAAGGATGTAAGGAGCAACTCACAATAGATGCAATAGTTATTAACGAAGCTTACTTTAAAAAAGAAGATATCCATACCATGTTTGTAGATTATCGTAAAGCTTTCGATTCTGTTCCTCACAGCTGGTTATTACAAATACTTCGACTTTATAAAATTAATCCAAATATTATACACTTTATCGAATCATCCATGCAAAACTGGAAGACTGTAATAAAACTTAGGCAGCATTCTTCCACAATCATTACTGATCCAATTCGCATCTTACGTGGTATCTTTCAAGGAGATGCGCTAAGTCCACTTTGGTTTTGCTTAGCATTAAACCCACTCTCTACTCTTCTTAATAATAGTAATGCGGGATATATATTAAAAACTACTGGTAACCGATTTTCACTCACACACCTTTTATATATGGACGATATTAAACTATACGCAGGCAACATATGTGATCTCTTCCAATTAGCGGACTTAACTCAACAGTTTTCTACAGATATTTGCATGGAATTTGGCGTTGACAAATGCAAAATTCTATCAATTCATAAAGGACAAATAGAAAGTAATAGTTATATTTTAGAGACCGGTTTGAATATTGATTCAATGGATGAAAACGATACTTACAAATATTTAGGTTTCCAGCAGTCCAGAAAAATTCTTCAAAAAGAAACCAAAGCACAAATTATCAATAAATTCAAAAATCGTCTTAATCTTGTACTTAAAACACATTTAAATGCAAGAAATACAGTCAAAGCTATCAATACCTTCTGTATTCCTATACTCACGTATTCATTTGGAATTATATACTGGTCGCAAACAGATCTTAAGAATTTACAGCGGACCATAAACACACACATGACTAAGCACAGAAAACATCATCCCAAATCATCAATAGAAAGACTTATATTACCACGTAAAGAAGGCGGCAGAGGCATAATAGACATACAAAACTTACATAACAAACAGATATCTACACTAAGACACTTCTTTCACACTAAATTGCAGCATTCACTTCTGCATAGACAAGTGACAGAGAAAGATATGAAACTTACACCTCTGAATTTAGCAGACACAAACACCCAGCATAACGAAGTTTTAAATACCATCGACCAAAAAATAGCGAAATGGGCTGGTAAGTCTTTACATGGAAGACACCGAACCGATCTGAGTCAAAACTACGTCGATAAAGAAAAATCGAACGATTGGCTCATGAGAGGGGAACTGTTTCCGGAGACAGAAGGCTTTATGCTCGCTATCCAAGACCAGATAATTGTTACTAAAAACTATAGGAAATATATCATTAAAGACACAAATCAACTCTCAGATTTATGTAGACATTGCAATTCAGCTCCAGAGACAATACAACATATCACCGGTGCTTGTAAATCCCTTGCACAGTCAGATTACAAGCACCGTCATGATCAAGTAGCTGCAATAGTTCACCAACATTTAGCATATATTTATAAATTTATTCAAAAAAAGAGTCCATATTATAAGTATAAACCAGCCACAATATTAGAAAATCAAACTACGAAAATTTACTGGGACCGGACCATAATAACAGATAAAACCATTCATTATAATAGACCTGATATAACTTTGCACGACAAGAACAAGAACACCGTTTACATCATTGACATAGCCATTCCTAACAGTCATAACATACAATCAACAATATCCGAAAAACTATCAAAATATCAAGACCTAGCCATTGAATTAAAAACTCAATGGAAGGCACATGTAGTTCATATAGTCCCAATAGTTCTTTCATCTACTGGAATAATACCCAAAACCCTCACTCAAAGTCTCGATATCCTACGCATGCCCACACACTCACATCATTTGCTACAAAAGGCAACCATCTTGAATACCTGCCGCATAACACGCAAGTTTCTTACATCTTCATCTATATCCTCAACTTACTGTATTTAACGTGTCACGCTTGACTTAGGTCCGCATGTCACGTACTTTACCCCTCTAAAGTAGGGTGATAAATCGTAGATATAAATAATAATAATAATAATTGATAAACTAAAAATGTGCTCAACTCAAAAACTTAAAACCTATTTATGGATTGTTATCAGTCAATGGTCATACCTTCACATAGGTAAATACCACAACTAATACACATAATTAATGTTCATGTTGGTTTATATTGTAAGCGGTACTGATAAAAACCCGAGTGAATAACAAGCGCGAGCGATCATTGAATGAATAATGACTAGGTACAATGTCACCCTAAATATTATCGGTGTATAAGACAAAATATTGTATCAAAGGGTGACTAACGAATGTATAATATGCATCTCGATACTACATAGTAAAAAGGCGAGAGATAATGAAATTTATTATTTTTATTGTTTATTATTATTATAAAAACCTTATAAAATTGAATTGAATTAAATATTACTACATTAATAATAATATTAATAAAATAATATTTATTTAGCATTTTCAGAAGTATGCGTCTAAACAGTAACATTTAACTATTATTTATTTTTTGTTACGGATATTTACTAGCTTTCACCTGATAACCAAAAATTTATGATACAAGGAAATTGTCTCGTCTCACCTTTCTCCTTGTTGCAGGCTCGATATTGATAAAATATATAGCCTACGTTACAATTAAGACGAGTTTAATGACACCTCAAATGTTAATATATGTAAAGTATACATACATAAATGTGCTCATAAAACACTACACTCCATCTGACGTAGTCAGATTAAAAGACACGCTGCTATTACTTTTTGACAAAAGTTGTACCGAAATTAATTAAATTACCGGTTAATGTGGTGTTTTCACCACACATTAACGCAATGAATGCAATCGGAGATGTTTTCTACCGTATCCAGAATTAATTAATGTACGAGTACACTTATCTTATTTTATCTTAAATGAGCTGTGCCTATCATCAGTCCAATCCTTTTCTCAAGATTTGTCTTGCATGCAGACAATAATGAGTTGGTGGTAAAAGAACAGCACATTGATGAATTTCAATGAATGGTTACATGCTTGCATGATGCATGATATTCGACTTTTTATTAAACCTACGGGAGACGATTCCATTAAATAAGCAAAACGGAATTTTATAACAACATAAAAATGCCGCAAATCCAACCTATCAGATCATCGCACCAATAAGGATTTTGTTGTAAGAAGTAGATCCAGTCCGCTTGTTATCGGAATGTGGCGACTGGACACCATAATGGTTCTCGCGAAACAAAAAATATAGAATTAATACACTGTTTTAAAATTATAATGTTTGTGAAACAAGACACAATGAATTCAAATACAGGCTTGTTTGTTCTGTTTTGTTTTCCATTATGGTCTTTATAATAATAAAAGACCAAAGGCCCAAGCCGAACTGTTTCTTTTTTATTGTAAACTAGCCGAAGTACCCGTGCTTCGTTACGTGACAAAAAAAATAGGTTTTACTCGCTAACCGGTACAGGTACATGAAAAGTGATAAGGACCTTCCGGGTAGAAAATTAAATGCTTGCCATGTATATGCCATCATAAGTTTGCTATTTTGAAACGTTTTATTTAAAATTAAAATATGAAAGTCTAATACCAAAGAGTGTATGTCACTAAAATAGTCAACATAATTAAATAGCGAAAAATATCAAAAATAAGTAGCCTATAAACAGACCAGTTAAATATGCTATATCCATGCAAAATTTCATGTAAATCGAACGTTTGAAGTGGTCATTGTGTGATTAACACACATACACAAACCATCTCATTTTTATATATTAGTCTAGATAGATATAGATATACAACGGCTATCAGATGTGTATACTCAGATCAGGCTTCTCCTGGGAAGAGCTTGCTATAATCGCAAGACGCTATTGCCCATCTTTTAAATTTAATGCTTTAATCACTTCCTGCAATATCCATGGAAAGATGTAGACCTAATGTTACACTGCAGTTGGACTACAGTGCCCTTAGTACGAGTTTATTAAGTTCCCTTAAAACAATAATTATTTACGTTTTCGCTCATCGTTACAAAGTACATTGCAAGTTTTGGCCGAAAACGAAAACAAAAACTTGGAGTGTAAATTGCAATGTATGGGCAAAAACATAAACAATGATTGTTTTGAGCAAACAAGATACGTTCGTACTA
>DWLI01005109.1:0-10327 GCA_018249915.1 Cecropterus dorantes dorantes
AATAATGGGTTGACCGAACTAAGCATCCTTTTTTTAAATCTTGCTACCACCCTTTTTATGTCATTTAGTTGAGCACGGTCTCATCCAACAAGTGAGATAATTCAGAACCATGGGCGTAGCCAGGTACGGGCAGGGGGGGCAACTGCACCTCTTTAGCTTAGCGGTCAAATGAAAAAAAAAATCACATCTGTAAGCATTGTTACTAAAAACGATAAGTGAAACGAATAAAAGAACTTTAAGCTATCTATGTAAAGCTCTTCTTCTATTCTGCAACGTGCAATACGTGGATGATGTCTACGATGTCCCGGCAGAACTTTGTATGTTAAAGTGCACACCAAGTGTTTTAAAAGTGAATCTTGACTACGCCCTTGTTCTGAACCGTAATTTATCACAGTGATCCAATGCGTACCTATTATATTTGTAAAGAAATGCTGAAGAAAGTACGATTCCCAAACCTGCGGCGGATTTCTTGTAACAAAGGCTTGTGTTCTTCAATGTCCACATGTAGATCTAGCAGAACTTTCCTTTCACTCATATTATGTCTGCCTTATTTTATGCAAGTTCGCAAGCGATATTACATAGGCTTAGTAGATTTGCATCGTAGTACTGTATCAAATTGTAGTCTTATTATGCCCAAGTGACTCTGGCAAACTTGAGTATATTATTAAATAGAATAACATAGCAATTTTAACAGATATTAATATTACGATATTAAATTGACCGCACACACTGGTGTTTCGGGTTCGAATCCCAAGCACGCTCCTTTATTTTTGTTGAAGAGTACGTGCGACAAATAAATTATCACTTATTTTAACGGTTAAAGAAAGGATCGTAGAGAGCCATATATGACCGAGGATTGTTCACAAAGTTTTCATTTCATCGTATTATTTCAAGTCATCGTAATAATGGTCTTAGCTCGTCGCAGTAACATCGCTAGAAAACCCGCACACCTGAAAAAGTTGAAAAAAGTATATGCATTCTAGCAATTCGCAGTTGACCAGCGTGGTGGATTATGGCATAAACCACTCTGAGAAGAGACCAGTTTCCAGCCGTGGGACAGGACAAGAGCGAGACGAGTTTGTGATGTAAGTCTTGACCACTATTAGAATAATAATGGATTAATAACAAACTTTTCATAGTATAAATACCAATTCAGTGAATAGTAACTTTTCATAGTAGTACCGCATCTATTTCTGCCTTAAAACAACAATGTTAAGCGCCACTACGTGAAAAACGATGTGGGTGGGAACGGAAACACACGTAAGGTAGATAGATAAGGAAGGAAGTAAGAAAAGGGTAAAATATAAAGCGTTTTTCGTGTTTTCTTATCGAGAAAATAAGGATATGATACTTACGAAAAAAAATTGTAAGTTGTTTATTTGAAATAGTAGGTAATTAGAATCTTTCGTGGATTTACTTCAGAAGCACTACTGACTCATGTATGTCTGCCTAATAACAACAAATATTAAGCACTACAGTTTCTTTGTGTCCAGAGATGGTAGGTAAGGGATAAAATAAAAATTAATAATTAAATCGAGGCGTTTCAACTTAGTGATAATGTACCTGTAATCTGTAAGCGACTTTAAATAGAAGTAATCATATCGCAGGTTGATTAAGTTTCATAAAGACTTAGGCACAGTGGCGTAGCGTGAGGGGGCGGAGGGGCGGACCGCCCCGGGCGGCACTTTTTAGGAAGCGGCAAAATTTCATTTCTTAGTAATATTAATCAGTATTATTTGTAGAAAAGACCTCGAAACTCAACTGGCGATCTTGGACGGCATACTTAGAGGGCGCATCATTAGGTTTGGCGATCTTTTTTTTCGTTGTCGTTTTTGGTCGTCAATTTACATAGGCCATTTCTTTCGCCCCGGGCGGCATAAACTCATGCTACGCCACTGCTTAGGCGGCAGTAGCCCGTTAACAGCTTGCTCGTCTACTACTTAAATATTATTTGCGTAGTTACAAATCTCAAAGATAAATTGTTATTTTATTAAAAATACTGGAAAAAAATCCAATATGTTTGAAATGACATTCAGCTTTCGTTCAATTTCAAATTGAAAAGTAAGGGACACAGTCAAACAAATATGCTCCCAAAGGCCGGTCAAAGAGAATAAAATAAACATTTCAGTTTGCCACCGCTGTAAAAATACATATAACTTCACAGCAGTTCTACTTCAGTCAATCGTTTGATTTGATTTTGGTTACCTTCTTAGTACTACAGCTATGTTACTAATTTTAAAAATTATAAGCTTTTATATTGAATGATTGTGATCATATCAGGGGTAATGTAAATGGTTAGTTATTATAAAAGTTATTCATATTAATTCACTATGTCCCTGAGTTCCGTGCCCTAACTAACCAAATAAACTACATAATCGTATTTTATTCCTACATGAAGTTAATACCCCTGAGGTCTATGTTGATCGTATCTTTTTTATATTTTTCTTTTGCTCCAGCCTTGAAACGAAGACATAGCTCTAATAACGTACTGTTATTAGGGAGAAATGACGTTTAATAGGTATGATGCCGTGCCCTCAGATACGAGCCAGCAAGTATTCTGCCACCATAATACACACCTTATAATTTTCATGTTCATATCGTCACATTCTCGATAAAAAGGACTAAATCGGTTTATAACACTTTACCCCTGCCATAATTCCACTGTTTTTGATAAAATATAACGCTTTCCAAATATAGGCATAAGGTTTTTGTAAAATGGAAGTCGTTGGTTTGAAATGCATTGATCCAATATTCACGAATGAATGGATTTGCCACAATTGAATGTCGACGACAATTAGTCACTGTGCAAATAGCAATTTAAAAGTAAAATATCCCAGCGTGAATCACACAATCTATTGATTTCATGCATAAGATACAAGTTTACAATACAGAATACTGGAAACTGTCGACGAACAGAAAATAATGTCCCATAAAATAAAGTGTCTACACTGCACATTATGTGCAAAGTTTGCGAATTCTTGCTTCAGACCACACCTAAGCACTCCGTTGAAGATAGAAGTTTCTTCATTACCCATCTAATTTGTTCCGAACTAGAGTTTTCGTGGCTATTCCGCTATCTGTCTTGTGTATTTCACGGAAATTATATCCGCAGGACACGTTAGCTCGCAACACAATACGTACCTACATATTAGCTACTTGGCAATCTCAAAATAACTTCGGAGCATCTCATTTAAACATATATTTTTTTAATTTGTCAAAATATACATGTCGCAGATTCCGATGGATTGCCATCTGAATGGTCGCCATTGTCTACCGTCATGTTAATATTTCTCATATTTCAACAATTATAAGTGCGTCTTGACAAAACATTCAAAAACAATACTGACTGATACATTGACATTGACAACTGATGTTGTGCGAGGTTGACAATCTAATACAATAAATGAGGTCGTATTCTCGGGTAAATTAACTATCTCCGACATACATATAGTGTCATGTGTTTCTGTCCGTTTGTCCAGGTGTGTTCGACGCTCAACCCACGGCGTCGGAGCGGCAGCGCGAGAACCTCAGCTCGCGGTTGCGGCGGGAGTTCGGGCTCGCGCTGCCCGACGACGAGGCGGCGCGACCGCCCACGGACACCACGGGTGAGTAGTACGCCACACCTACATGTGTCTTGGTCGAGACCATAGACCATAAGGTTGGACTAAATGAAGGAAGGCTTCACCAAAAAAGAATATTCTTCAGACCAGACCAGACGGGTCTAGCGCCATAGATAACGACGATTTCTCTGGTCCCGATACAGAACCATTTGTTCCAAGGGATCATAAGAACACTTATGTGGAATTAATAGGGTCCGATAATGTCTCGATAATAAAAGGGCTGTTGGCACCCGATATTACTTAAATTTATAATAGACCTGTAACTAATTAAGATCTACACAAGCCACGAAGCTATAGGCATGTGATTCGGTATTCAATAATAATCCATGATTTAAATTAAATACTATGTGGATTGAAAGTCTAATAAGCTTCAAAAATAAAGTTTTTGTTATAGTGCAAAAAAAAAATCCAATAAAATTATGTATGAAACATGAGAACCCTACATCAACAATTAAATGAAAAATAACATCTAATTACTTCATTCAAAAACCTCACTTTTCTTCAATACAACCAAAACACGAACCAACTGTTATACGAAGCGATTATTGTGTTTTGCATTCGTTTAAATAAGTGTTCAATGTTCGTAAAGATTTTAAATTTTATATTTTTTTTATTTAATATTGAACCGCCGCCCATGGACATCTGTAAGTAACTTCATATAGAACATAAGTTCTATCTGAAGTCAAACACAGATGCGTTGCTACTCCCTTTTATTATTAGATTATTCTATAATACTTGCCCGGTCGAACTACACTGGTTCTACCACCTGGAGAAAACAATTGTTTTATATTGCTGTTTGTTCGTTTCCAGAGCCGACGGCGGGCGCGAAGCGGTGCGAGAGGTAGAGACGGCGGATTGTAACATATAACGTAACTTGTACTAGGTTGTAAATTTATCCCCATTGTCCCCTTTCGTTTTCACGGTTTTCTGCAAGTACAAATTGTTTTTATTTCCCCCTGTACATATTGTATATACGAGAGTTTAATAAAGGATAGGGCGTACGTATTGTATGTATAATGGTATGTTTAAAAACAAGATTTTTTATATATGTACAATGTTTATGTATCTTATTGATATGTGTTTTATTTATTATCGATTTATCGATAGCGCGTTTAGGGAACGTCGGCTAGGATTTTTGTACGCATAATGTATAAGTAAATTATAGTTGTTTTTATTATTATTATTATTTGTTTTTAATTTTTTTAGCGTATACTAGGTATCTAGGTATCTTGTTAGTGTTAGAACTTTCGGTGTAAGATTCTTAGAGACGTGATCACTACGGATTCGCATTAGCCATTTTTAGAGGTTAATTATGTCATTGTGTCATAATTTAAGTGTGTGTGCGTTTTAATGCAATGTCGACTACCATCACAAGGCCTCGGTCTAGGCAGCTGGGTACCGCTGGGTTTTCGTTTACCGAACGCTGTTTTTGAGATTAGCACCATCATTTACGGTTTTTTTTTTCATTTCCTCCCCCGAGGGCTGGCATCATTTTTTTTTGTATTTCGAACATTGTCTCTAGCAATATTATGAATATTTAAGGTTTTGTGTGAAACATTAGCATAACAAGTGCAATAAATATATAAAACTACGTGACGAAACTCACAGAAAAATACATCTTTAGCCGCGGCAATAGAGACCACATTTGTGTGCTCGTTTCGACGTCACGTGACTTACCTACTCGAACAGTATTTGCTAATGTATAAAGTTAAATACATATACTAATATAAACAGCGTTTTTGTGTTTCTATATACGTAAATATAATAATTTTCCTTTGCATTTCTTTTAAATTATTACCTTGTTCAGATAAAGAAAGATAGAGTTGATTATATCGGCAGGTCTGTACATGATTTGATAAATATTTTTCTTCATATATAAAAATCGATGTCTGTGTGTATGTTTCAGATTCATAGACGAATACCATCTCATATCTTCATCGATTGTATGATGATTATGATGTTTGCAGAACATGATTTTCTTGTTAATTGGTCGCAATAAAAAATGGTATCTTTAAGCTGGATTACATACAAGCCATCCATTTTTATATGCGTCAAGATAAATAAATATAAATAGGCAGATCTAAGTCTGTCAGATTTAGCTAGTTATATGTAAATAACAACGAATATATTGTTGTGAATATCTCGGACTAAACGCGTTAAATGTACCTAACACATAGAACCCAGTGACTAGTGAACGTTCAGATGTACTTGCAAAATATTCTATTAGTTATATTAAAATACATAAATATACATTTATATTTAAACAAATAAAAGTATAATAATTGTTAATACGGTGTGTTGGTACGAGTTAGTTTTTATCATCTGTCCTGTAGTTTCAGAGTTTTGGCTTAATTTTGAGTTGAATGGGATATGCTCGGCGATGTTATTGTGGCCAATTGCTTATATATGTAGACTATTCAAAAGTTAACAATATTATAGACACATATCAGTTGACATAGTAAAGGAATAAACTCTTAATAGAAGACATTACACTTGTAATGTCTTGTATTAGCAGCTTATTTATTACTTAATAGACTATTCGCGCAGCAGTTATAGACCATTTTGTTCACATCCCCGAATTAAACTTACGTGACGCCACGCCTCCTTAATAATTGGTATTTAAACCAGTCAATGTAAGTTTTCTGCTCTTAATATAACAGTAACCTACTGCTATATGCAAGAGCAGAAAACTTGCATTGACTGGCTTACAAAAATAAACAAACGTCCTCCGTTATACGTTTTCCTTGTTATATGTTACATTTGTTTCCTATAACATCACGTTGAATATTCGTTATCAATATAATATGGATCTGTTGACAACGAACATACTTAACAATAACATTAAAGCAATAAAAATAATATATTACATTGATTTCACTTCACTTATTGTTAGTGAAATGTCATTGGCTCTGCTGGTTGGTTGCTGGTTTTACAATATTGATGTAATAATTTGCCACATCGTAATATAATTGTTAATATTTCCATAGGAAATTGATAACTTTAATAAGATTTCTTAAATCCATCCCGTGTTATATATTTCTTTGTAAATAATATTGTTTTCTCGCTTTGAAAATATTCAGACAACAATAGACAACAAGTATAATAAAAACGTTTGCAGAATAGTTTAGTCTTTTAAAATCTCCGATAAATTGTTGTGTGGAAAATAAAATAATTATATTAAATTTAATTTATCAATAGATTCTATTTCAGTGAGTGTGTACCTTTAATTCTTTAGATTTTTACAATCTAGGAAAATTTATAGTCAAGAATATTATTATGTTCTATGATAATATTTTTTAAGCCCAGTGCATTGCTCCATCCCAAAAATTGCTCAAAATTTTTAAAAATATGTGTCATATGCTTGGAAATGGTTGTAAAGTCAATTTATTCGTAATTGGAAGAATTCGAGCACTCGATTTGAAGGTTTTGTTTTATATATATTAGCTACGATTTTAATATTTATGCATTTTTCTTGAATGTTTTTAGAATAATACACAATTAAATCGTCGTAAATAGAATAAGTGTGCCTTTCCGCCATAGATATGCGAGCTATGCTTAGTTAAACTCGAGTAAGATAGTATGAAAATACTTTATCGCAACCGGTCGTAATCCTTAGCTCGTATATATCTAGAAAAAGATAACTATTAAACTAAGCGATCCCGTTATTGGATTTGACACGTTCTCAGCATCCAAAACAGTGCCGAATTTCGTCGAAACCATAATTTTATATCAGACCTAATATCATGATATAGAGTTCATAGATTCAAGACAAAACATCAATTTCAAATAATCTCGTTCTTTCACTACGTCGTAGTTAATGTATAGTATAACTTGACTCCAATTTTATGTAGACATTAATAGTATGAAAGTTGATCACACATAACTGAAGATTTGTCTCGGGAAGCATTGTAAAATTATCACACAATTTTGGGATGTTTATTTTGTATTTTATTTTAATTGATTTTCGTAATCTTTTGGTTTCATACAATACATAACTATATCGAATGTCTCGAAGCATTGCAAGACTATTATGTAACTAATTCTGCGGCCATTATGTGTAAATACCCTCATGTTATACCCCTCTCAGTTCTATTACATTTTACAATGTCTGATTCATAAATTCACTTAATAATCTAGAACAATATTTTTATTTCAATATACAGAACACTATCATTTTCATTGAATGATACAAAAACATGATTAGATTGGTTTTTATGTTATAATTTAATTTTTCGGATTTATGTTGTATCTTTGTACCATAAACGTATAGATTTTGTGGTATATAAGACATTCTTATTTATTTTCGCCACTCATCTTTACCGACCAGAGGTACAACTTCATTCTTGTGTGATACGTTAAGAACGACTGCCATTTCTATAATATATGTTGTCTACGACATTCTGGTCAGGATTGAAGTGGAACGCGAGCACCATTACCATATGTACGACTGATGCTTCTAGAAATGTAGCGCTTAAGACATAGTTCATATGCTTCCGAATGGACATACCGCCTAATGTACATTTTATGATAGGCCAAGCCATAATACTTTTGTTTCTCTTTTGTATAGTATAATGATTCTCTATATTATAGTACACTTTCGCTATAACTAATATAAATATAAATATTGTATTTGCTAGTGGAAATGAGGGTAGCTAAGGGTCTGATTTGAGGTGTGGATCGTCTTATAGCTTACTTGGTGTCTTTTTCAGTGATTTTAACTATTGTCCTTGTCAATTTAACGAATAGATCTATTATGAATAAATCGTAAATAATTATTATTGTTTGGGAAACAATTTTGGCCACGAGAAGGTTGTTTTAGTTTTAATTGAGATTTTTGCTTAGTAAATATAAAGTTTTAATATTGTAATTGTGGTTGTTGGCCATGCGAAGAAACTTTATCGAGCGACAATTTTAGCGTGATTTTGAAATGTTTTAGCTTTTTGTGTCACATTGATATGGTTTGTTTCATTTTATTTTTATCTTGGGCCTATGTGTTTATAAATTTTGTGCTTCCATCTACATTATTTTGGTACAACATCTAAATAGTAACATTCATTATTTACAACACAGAGTAAAATGAACCAGTTATAAATATTTTCTTTAAATCTGAATATCAGTTGTGACCAATGTTAACATAAACACATAGAGCTCAGATAAATAAAACGACCTGTAGTACTATACTATGTTTTGAATACACCCGTTTTGTAGTTGCCTACATTTTGAACTATATAACCAAAACTCCGGTTGTTATTTTTTTGTGTATAAAGTAAAAATAATCTTTTCCTGTATACCATTGTTTCGTTTTTGTAAATTGGTAACAACGATGAACTGTCACAATATAATCGAATTTGCCATATTTTGCTTTTTTTCAATACATTTATTACTTCAATTACATTGTGGCATGCTCGTTTTTAAATAGTAAAATAATTGCATCCGATTGTAAAGTTGTTTATATGACTGTATCGTTATGTATTTGTTAATACTGTGTTACAATACATCTACTTATAATACCCAATTCTTATGCATAATCATAATAGTTAATTAGATTTTAGTCAACATGTTGCAATAATTCGCCTAAAGGCAAAACACATTAGTGAATAGAGAATTATTAAAACACAAAATGATATTTTAGCCGGTTTTTATTTAATTCTTAATTTTATTATGATTTTTTTATATGTATTATATATAGGGAAAAGAATGAAGAGTATTCTCAGTTGTACAGTGTCTCGTTGAGGGTTCGGTGCGGTTATGAAATGAAATTGTAAATATCTCTGATCTGGTTGTTAATACGGTGTAAATTACTCGCTTTATGTATCGTTTGAGTGCATTTTGGTGCGCGTCGTTTTCATATTGTCAACGATTTGGTGGAAAAAGCCGTAGGAAAACGCGTAATTTGAACAGAGAATCACCATCCAGTGATCTGTGATACATGTAACACTGCCTTTAGCATAATTATGTAATTGCTAATAATGATTATTGTGTCGTGTTCGTGATAAGGGCGACTTTTCTTACGGTTTTTTCATATATTTAAGTTCTCCGCGCAGGCGCTGGGACGCAAAAGTCCAGGTGATTTTTACAACGGTCCGACGAGATATCTTATTTTTATAAATAGCATTCATTCACCTACATCAAATAATATGTGATAAGAAACTAATATCAGATTTGTAATTTAATGGTAGAGGCTAGATGTAGAGCCATCAAGGCGATAAAATAGTGTTTGGTATTTCTCGGATGTCGGACTTTCGTAACGGTATATGAATGGAAATTGTAATCGTATGGTTTTATCAGCAAAGGTGTAAGTTAAAATATAATTCAAGTCCCACGGGCGTTTGTACACGGAGATGAGGGTAGTTTTGTAAGTTTATCGCGAGTGAAAAAGTTCGAACTTTTCCTAGTGAGAGTTGAACCCAGATAAGTCATTGGGAGGTCGTTTCGCGATACTACAGATGTGGTCCTAACCTCTCTATCGAATGAAAGGGACCAACATTTCCAAGATTAATACACTCCTACAATGTTATTTCACGTCCAGACCGCAAATATTTCGCATCTTCAAAAGTATCGTTCAAACAAGTTTCTATTATTTCATATTACGTACAACTTTATGAAAAGTCGCTCGTTAATTATGATAAATATACTTATGTTTTTCATATAATCGCAGTTTTTGCCCGCCGGCTTCAGAACAATTAACTTAATACAATTTAATTATA
>DWLI01005110.1:0-10327 GCA_018249915.1 Cecropterus dorantes dorantes
TATATCGCCCAGTCTGCCCAATACGCTTTTTAATAGGAACGCAATCGTTAAAACATTGTTGTAATAGAGTATAAAGAGTATAAAGATATTGTTGTAATAGAGTATAAAGATATTTACATTGGATTTATAATGGACCCAAAAAGACAAACAGCCAGAATCTAAACTTCATTCTGATGTCTGCCTGGCCGGATTGATTAGTTAATCACAGATACTTTGCTACTCCCATGGGCCAACATGGTCACCTCATATAAATATGAGCCGGTAACCACATTCCATCGAAACGTAGGAACTGCTTCACGCTAGAAATATGTGTGACGGCGTTACATCGCCGGATGAACTATACTCGTCTTTACGATATAAGTAAGTCAGCCCATATCCACACATATGAGTGTAACATTTTAGCTATGTGGAGTTTGTGGCAAACGCGAGCGCGGGTGGTCGAGCGTGGTGGGTGGCTGGTGCGGGGCCTTTCCACAACTTCCCGTCCCTACCCCGCGCGGCTGCTACCCGGTGTGCACTCGGACAGCTCACGCCTCGTGGGGTACTGCAGATGTTGACTGTGGGTGAGGATATCTCTATCATAATTGATAAAATATAGTTGATGTAATTTTCATCATCACACTGGTAATACATTTTTTAACTGTTTTAAATTTTATACAATCTTATAAAATGCATTGCTATCCCTGAGGACTAAGTTTGGAACACCTCAAATAAGTGTATCGTCAACCCATTAATCTCCCACTGCTGGGCACGGGTTTCCTCTGAGATTGAGAGAGTTTCAGGCCGTAATCCACCGCGCTGGCCACCGCGCTGGCTGGCTGGAATTGGTAGACTTCACACACCTTTGAGAACTTTTTTTTTAAAGAACCCTCGGATGTGTAACCTACACACCATAATAAAATTATGTTCATAATTTTTTTTTGGGATATTAATAAATCTGACTTGGAATACATTACCTCTAGACAAGATTATAATAGCATGTAATGAGAAGGAGTTACGATTTTTGTATTGGAACTATAAGTCACTAGTTATGTATATATTGACATGTATGTATTGTACTATATTCCAGGTAACATTTTAAGAGAAGCTTACAGTGATAAATTGGGAGCAGAAAACATGGATCTGACAGGCAAGAAAGAAACAGGTTAGTTTTATTTTTCCTGTGTTGTAAAATCCTTAAACAAGCACTTTTTGTATACATTTTCATGGACACTATTTGAATGATTCTGGGTTCATCATCACATTTCTATATTATACACTATTTCCTTTGACCTTAGGTATCGCAACGCATATAGAACTTTTTAGAGAACGCTGCTTACAATTTTTTAACTTAGAGTTGTATGGTTGTTGTGTGCTTAACTTAAAATTGAAGAATTTAGAATTGTGCTAACATTTATGCTAATCTCCTATATTTAAATAAATTCCTCATTTTAAAGATTCAAAGATTTATTAAACAAATAAACAATTTGACTAACTGCAATATTTAGAAAGATTGTGTCGCAGCCGTTTATGACCTCTGGACGTGCAGGAAGTATGTTCTACCTGAACTTTACAATATTATATAAATTATTGTATATGCTTTATTCTTATTCGGTCGACCCGCGAGACGGAGCGGTCACCATACCGGTCTGACGCGCAGTGGGTTCCGGGTTCGATTCCCGGCCAGACGGACATCTAATTGATGAATATAGATTTCTCGTAGAAAGCGTGTGTTTATTCTATTTAGTTAATAATATACAGTTAGTAACAATACTAAAAGGAGTGTGTGGTCGCACTTGTGTACATTTGCTTCAAAGTCACCTAACCAACCGTGCGTGTGTTACACTTTTGGTCTAGCTAAAAACTAAGTTATAGTTGAGAGTAGTCTTTTGTGAGTTTATACTTCGTAGTGCCCTGGAAGTAGTGATATATTTGTCGACCTCAGGAAGTGTAGTCCTGGGTTCGATTACAGATTTCTACTCATAAAGATTATGTTTAGACTGCTAATATGATTATAGTATAAATATCTTACTTCAATGATAAATATTACCTAGAAGTGTAGTCCTGAGTTCGATTACAGATTTCTAGTTATAAAGATTATGTTTAGACTGCTAATATGATTATAGTATAAATATCTTACTTCAATGATAAAGGTCACCTACTTGAACGTCTCTGTCACTCCTCAAACAGGCGGTCTGGCGTACAGCACGCGGTACCGTCGCACGTTCCAGTCGCTGCAGGCGCTGGCGTGGGGCGGCGCGCGCGGCGCGGCGGCGGCGCGCGAGGCGCACAGCGTCGCCTTCTGCTTCAGGCACTGCGCGTGTCAGGCACAGCACGCGTTGAACAAGTGGGTGTGGTTCTGACCTTGACAGGATTATAGGTTTCTCACGCGAGTGGGGTGACGTAACAAAAGTTGACCGGGTGACGCATAGTAAGAGTACTAGCGAAGGGTGAACTGGGGTGACGTACAGCAAGAGTACTAGCATAGGGTGAATCGGTGTGATGCGCAAGAAGTGTACTACCGTATAATTGTTCAGGGTGACGCGCAGCTACAATACTAGTTTAATAATATATGTACATATATATTATACCAGAGTAACGTAATTGAACCTGCGTGGTATGCGTCACCTTCGGCTTCAAACACTGCGCGTGTCAGGCGCAACACGAGTTGAATAAGTTGGTGTGGTTGTAAAGCATGGTGATGCGCTGTTAGAGTGCTCAGTGTACACAGTGGCGTGGGGTGTTTAGAGTGACGTGTAGCAAACATTTTTGCGTAGGGTGAGCCGGGGTGACGCCCAGCAAGTGTACTAGCGTAAAGTAGTTTGGGGAAACACGTGGGAGGAGTGGTAGTGTAGGATGAATCGAGGTGACACGTTGCAAGAGTACTACAATAGCTTTCGGTGAACCTGACCAACGCGTGAATCCGAGTGATGCACACAAAGCGTATTAATATTCGTGAACTTGGTTTGAGTGAGTTGAGTGTAGTGTGTAATTATTTTACAGGATAAAATGTTTAAATGCTATATATTATTATCTATTCCGAAATATAAATACATTTCTTGGAGTTTCATTGATATCCTTTACCTGGAGCTTTCACAAGAACTAACTAACATTATCTAGTAATAATTAAATATCTTGTTTAGCTGCTATTTTCCAAGTTCAAATAAAAAAAAAGTAAAATTCTAATCTAATCTAATTTTAATATAACAATATTATTTTTGTTTTCAGAAAAATCAGTTCGCAAGCAAAAGGCCGTCTAGAATCCAACCCGGCAGTCAGGGATCTCATCAATAAACTGTCCAAAGTACTATTCGAATCTCAAGAATACACAGATGCAGACGTTGTTAGAGATGCATTGCTAGCGTATATGTGTCATGATGCACCATTGCCATGTACAGAGAAACCAAAGAAATCTCCTAAATTAGATCTGCACAAACGTAAAAGGAAATTTAGAGGCGATAACCCAGCTCTACGAAGCCTCTTAGAAGTAGACATAGACACGTTGAATATGGAACTAGACTACATTAACAATAATCAATTAGATTTCAATAATGAAATCGGTCGTAAAGCGAGAGACATTATTGGCAAATATGATAAAGATAAACAAAAGGCTCCCTTAGATTTTGACGCACAGATGGAAAGAGAAAAACTATTATATTACCAGCAAAGATACTTAGACAATGCGGATGGTTATGAAGACGTCGTAATAGTTAAGAAAAATCTTGATGCAGATTTCAACTTCCCAAACGATGCAAGAATCGATACGGACTTCGATGAAGATTATAAGGAACCGACACCAGAAGTAACTGAGGAGTTTTGTATCAAGAAAGAACACGTGTTGTCTCTATTCGCGTACTTAGAGTGGAGTTATAGGCAAGAAGTGAAGAACGTACACAACAGACGCAGAGGACTGTTAATAGCGTATGGTTTGATACACAATATCGTACAGAATATGATAAGAATGATCTCGGAGAACAAACCGAAATTTGTTCTCTACTCAGGCCATGATAAAACGTTGCAAGCGTTGATTTTGGCGCTAGGATTGAACAGCTATCAACACTACAACATACAATACGCATCGAGAATGATTTTCGAAGTTTACCGAAAGAAAGACTTAAGAGACGAATTCAAGTTCACAAAGCGAAAAGCAGTCGCCCAAGACTTCTACTTTCGTGTAGTTTACAACGGCGAAGATGTCACAAATAAACTTAGTTTCTGTAGAATACGACAGAACATTGTAATGAAGGTAGTCGATCCTACGGATGACATGAAGATCTATAATACATACCTGTGTCCAATAGAGAGTATAGTAAGATTTATACACGACGATTATTTCGCCGGTTTCAACGTTAGCAATTACAAAGACGCATGTGCGACTTACACAATAAATAAACACGTGTAAATTACATGCGTTAGCCATTATTGTTAATTTAAAATGATTGGCTTCCAATTGATCCATTCTACATCGAACTCTTGAAGCTTATACCCGGAGCTCTTCAAAACAGGTGCGAAAAGAGCTCTTCTTCAAGGCCGGCGATGCATTTGTGACTGCTTTGATGTTGCAAATGTCCATAGGCGACGGTGACTACATTCCATCAGGCAATATATAATTATCAAAATAATCTATTCAAAGTCGATCCTTTATAGAACTATGAGCGTAAATAATGAAGAGAACTGCAATAAAAATTCACAGTACATAACATCTTATGCGTAAAAGTTTTCCACCCAACGGCCTCTTGCATACTGCTGGGTACAGACCTCTTAGACCTTTTTTTGGGAATGCGTCTCTTATGGGTTTGTGACTTTTGTGGAAGTTACGAGAAACGCTGCTGAACATCTGGATTTTCTCTTAATCACACTCCTACGACACGGGAAGAGTTAGTGATGCTATTAAGATCGACATCACGGAAATATTATAAAATCATGTTATTCAAAGTAAATTCTTTACATAACACTATTTGAACGTAAGCATCGAGAAGAGACCATAGAAACTCATCACACCATCGTTCATAAAAGTTCGTTGTACAATGTCTCATTCTAATTGAAATGAGAATAATGAGATTAAAACAACTGAATTTGAAATTAAACTCAAAACAATGGTTCGTAGAGAACTAAAACTTGTTTCAAAAATTGATTTTTTGATTATTTTTAAGTATCTTTTGATATGAAACTCAATACAGTCGTTTGGAAGAGAAAATTTACTTAAACTTGTCTCAAATATAGGTTGTAGGTTTGTTTTAAATATTTTGTTAAATTGCTATAAACAATTTGTGTACTTAAATATTTATTGCTATAATTTTTAGTTTAAGTTTTCTATTAGCATATCATCAGAGGCTTAGTTGCCATAAATTATTATGAAAGATTACTAATAAACATAAAAAAAAGAATTTATGAAGATCTCCAATAAAATATATCTTTACTAATGCCATAAAATTAACAGTCCAAAGTAGATATATTTATAAATGTAATATAAGGAATAGAACTCATGAATGCTTAATTTTAGCAGTAAAAGTCGGTTAATAATGACAGTTAACACTATTTTAACTATAATTAATACAATTGTTTTTTAATCGATAACATATCATTACATATCAGTTTGTGTGGTACTTAATATCTATACTAATATTAAAAAGCAGTAGAGTTTGTTTGGTTGAACGCGCTAATCTCATGAAATGCTGGTTCAAATTTATAATTGTTTTTTTGTGTTATTTGTTGTATTATTGAAGAAGGCTACAGGCTACATAACATCACAACAGCTCACAACGCTATGTTTGTTTTTTTTTATTTAGTAGCGGGTGAAACCGCGTAGCATACCTAGTGAATTATAATTATACCATAAGGTATGTTCGGGTAAAATCAGCACTGAGGTTCAACAGAATAAATTCAATAGCATACTGATTTAAAATAGCAACATCATAAATGTACATCATGTTTAAGACATAGTGTATGATATTGCTGATTAAAAATGTCAGCAATTTTTATCTTAGGTATATCCCAGAGTCTATTTTACCCAAACTTACCTTATATTGTAGATGACGATAACTTAATTTGGTACATTTCGGATGAAGTCAGTTTAATATAAAAAGAACCTACATAATATTGATATATGCAATTAACCGTTTTTGTAAATTAATTTACTTAGGGTTTTTAATTTTTTTTTTCTTCCATTGATTATTAATATATAAATAAAAAGCGCGTTTCCTTTAAATTTTCATCCATGAAGTCGAAGCAAAACACAAATATGTTTTCTTCATTTATTTTTTTAGTATATTCGTTTAATACAAATACAATAACATTTTATAATTGTTGTAATGAAAATAAAATAGATTTTTAAAAATTATAATTGGATCCGAACAGAATCTGGAATATCAGACATGTTCAGAGTGAATATTGATATAATAATTTGCTAACGTGTAATGAAAGCGTACTTTCTTATCCATTTCTAAAATAATTACTGTTAATTTATTGTGATTTATACAATTTTTGAGATTATTTATTATTACACGAATAGAAGTAATAACAAATTATATAGGTAGGACAGTTTAAGTTATCTTTATATATATAAAATACTTATAAAGCATCTATGTAAGTGAAGCCGGCATCGTAATGTAATAAGTTTCAAATAATGATGTTCATGAATTAACGAGTAGTCATTAAAATTTCCAACGGTTACGTAACTGCCCAAAAATATTTCATCGTTTTTAAATGACAGGTGTCAACTTACCCGAAGGCCACGAAACATTCGCTTGGCAAGCGTCTGCGTTGAGCGAATTAAAACAAATATCGCTACAATTTGCAGCGAAATTTCATGGCCTCATAAGATCGGACACAGATATTTTTTTAAATGAGACTTATTTAGAATCATTGTGTATTTGAAAGTGGATGAAAGTAAATGCGTTACGAGAGCAGTAGCCTTCGGTACAACTAGATGGCGCTGTATTCCTATCTGAATCACGCTAATGATTTTTCACAGCTTGTGTAAAAACTCAATTTCTTGAAATAAGAAGTACAAATATGGCCTGCAGTGATTACTCAATCGAACTTTGAAAATTACATTACAACATAAGTTAACATTACAACATAAGTCTTAATACCGTTATGCTCAGATTCTTTTATATTATTTATTATTAAGATTAACCTTTACCATGTGTAAATTACAAATACACATTTTTAAAGCTCAACGTTGACTTGAAGTGATAGTTTTGTGGCCCTCGAAGTAACACATACATAATTATGTTATTTTATGTACATTTTTATTTGTATGTGTGCGTGAGATTGTACAATAATGTTAAGAAAAAGGACTCCGACTAGTTTTGAACGTAATTTATTAACGTTTCCAAGATTTCGATCGTCATTCTATATGTTTTTACTTTAGAATAATACGCATTTGAATATAACGCACAAGAAAATGTACGCACTTACACTCGACTGTTTTTTTAGTGTATAGCAAAAAAATGATTATGTAATAAGTTAATGATTTACTAACAGTGCTATAGGATATGAGGCTTTAATAAATATTGTTATTTCTCGCAAAAAAACTTAATTTCGATCTTAATAATTATCGCCAATAGATTAAGTAACAAAAAACTGTTTAAGCAAAAACTACTGTCCTAAACAGTATAATATGTTTTATAATTCTTTTGTCGACGCGAAACAGGAGGCAGAAAATGTAGTGTTGTCTTGTTTATTCGCCATTCAGGAGACAAAATATAAATTTAGCGATTTGTTATGATTTAGATACATTGTTGTACATACGTCGAATATTTACAACTATGTACATGTTCTACATTTAATGAACATTAATAATTCACATGTATTAAATTGATTTTTTGTGCACTGTAAAATAAAGTGGTAATTCATTGTAATATAAAAGAAAATCCTAGAATTCCAACACCCTACTGACATCTTAAGAGGAATTCATTTTTTTCTGGTTGTCAGTGCACTTATATCTGCGACGGCCATCTTAGTCCTCAGAAGTTGCAGCGTGTTTGAGGCAGCTTATACAAAAGTGGTAAATAATTCATGTGATCGACTTTAAATAGAACTCTAATTCTATATGTTCTGTATTACAGATGTGCATAGTCGGCAGGAGCCACTTACCACTTGGTAGATTGATTGAAATTTTGCTACTTCAGTTTGATAAAATATGTCGGTATAACTGGTTATGTCCTTTAATTTATAAGTTATAACGTATTAATAATTATGGAAATAAACCACCTTGATGTATGCATTTATCACAGTTTTCGTGCCGTTAGTTAAAAAGTATTTATAATGTAATATATTGAAATTACGTATCACTATGTCCGTATACACTTAGTGTCCAAAATCCCCCGATTTTAATTAAAGTATGTGAGTGTGTGTTTCGTTTGATGTAGGTAGTTTTGGGCCTAATAGTTGTTAGTTTTGGAGACCGATATTTTGTGTGCAGTACATTATCCAGGGTCCACTAGTATCTTTGTATTTTATTGTGTTCCTTTTTTAATTAATAAAGACACCACTTTTTTTACTGTTGTAACGTTATGTCACGCCGTGTAATGGCTTATCTAATTTATTGTAATGTATCTAACAATAAGTATGTGTTTTGAACATATCTAAGTACATAACAAAATAAAATGTGCAATATTAATATTTCATGTCGTTTTATTATATCCTTTGTTTTTGGCGTGGATTCTGTGTTTTTGAGAGCATCTTTGTTTTAAACAGACTGCGTCAGAAGAAGGGTAATGTTTTTCTTTGGCATAATAATTTTTATTTAGTCTGACTTTCTACAAGCTATGTATACATAGAAATTATGTGAATAAAAATTAAGGATGTCATGTTTAAACCTACTTATCAATTGTAGATATATTTACTCGATGTGTGTTAAGGCAGCTTATACAAGAGTGATAAATAATTCATGTAGATTGCCGCCATCGCCGCCTGTCGTCAGCGACCGTCAGCGACTGTCAGTGTCCACATAAACTAATGTCCGTGGATCGGCTTACTTTCCTTCTTCTGTAACCTCCCTAAGTACTCTCGGTTGACTTAAATATGAGGCGACCATCTAAGTCTCCGTATTCGATCTTTTGAAGAGACTGTCAAATATGTCTAGTCTTCTATGGACAGAAACAAACATACAGTTCATTTGTCGGTTCTACAGCCCATTAACTAATATAGGATGGAAGAACTTTTGACCAGGTACATGGCCGTTGCGACCCTCGAAGCCCAGGTAGGATCTCTTTCTTATTACATTAAAAATCAGTATCCCTTATTCCCTTTAAATTAATCTACAGAAAAGCAATGATACATATTAGAACTTTACGTGGAAGTGACACTATCGAGGTCAAACTAAGAAGGGTACAATTACCTTTAAAATCTTACCAAAATTACTAAACTAAACACCGGAACGTATTACAGTACATTTAGGTATCAAGTGGATATGTATTACTTGGGCGTACATGCTTTTGTTTACACATATGGTAGCTCCGTCAACACATTGGCCCAAGTGTGGCATTGGCATTCTTCATAATCTGTAGCTCATGCAAAACAAATGACTCACGCTCTAATACTGAATGAACTTTATTGCAGACGTGTATTAATACTGTAGACTTGTTACTTACACACATGATGAAATATGTTTTATATGTTTGTTTGTATTGTTTTTGTTTTTATTTATTCTTACGTCTCTTGGGCAGGTATTATCCGTTATTCATGAATGCTTTTGTTGTCGTGTCGTGATGTCGAATGTTTTGTCCCAAACGCTTAAGAAGATGACGTTTTGGTTTTACGCCTGTTTCATATTAATAGATCCAAGATTGTCTATCCATTTCATTTAAACACAAGAAATAATACATTTAAAACAGACGAAACGCATGTTTTTAGGGGTATTGACATTATTTTCTGGTTAGACTAACCTCATGGTAAATGAGCTCAGTGATTCTCAGGCCAAGATGGTCTCTAAAAATATACATTATCAATGAAACTTAAATACCGTTATTATCATCAATAAAGTCCAAAACCGCTATCTATTAACAAACATGTCGGCTTAAATTCCGGGAGCTACAAGATCAATATACTCATAGCGCAGCTCATATGCAGACGCTTGATTTCGACTTATTATCTGTTAGATGCAGTGTATTTGGTTGTCTAATCGTAGTAGTAGGTTATGTTACATCAGCGAATGAAAGGCGTTTCTACTGGTGTATTTAATCTCTTTTTGGCAGCTCTTCAAGCATCAAAACAGAAATAATTCGGCAAGCATATTTAATAAAACATAGGAAAACAGAAAAAATAACTTAAAATTATACCTGTAACTATATACGTATACACAAATATATGATAGATATGTTATTACTTGTTTTCTCGGAAT
>DWLI01005111.1:0-10326 GCA_018249915.1 Cecropterus dorantes dorantes
TTAAAAGCTATATTACATTACCAAGTAGATAGTATTGTGTAGGTGTTTTCTAGGAAGTAGAAGCAGTGAAGTTCGACTTACGAAGCGAGGTACCACTGCACACTTAATTTCAGCGTGAAGCAATTCTTGCGTCTTGTTGAAAAAGTGTTATTGCTGGGTCACTTATATATGAGGCGACAGACTATGTTCGTCCTCGGGAATAGCAACGCATCTGTGATCGACTTCAGATATGACCCCTGTTTTATATAAAGTTGCTTACAGATCTCGCTGAGCGACAGTAACCTCTTATTATCAGGTGGACTGCATGCTAGTTGTACTATAATCTGATAAAAAGCAACATGTCCAGCTTATTTCATAGTGAATATACTTTTTTTATTTTTTGTTTTCGAGGGGGAAACCTTCTAAAGGTACGATGCCGTTTGAGCGACGCCGGGGATTTGCGGGATTGTGATTGTGATGTGGGATTTTGATCGTACTAAAACCCCCCCGGTGGCCGCCTTCAGCGCTGTGTGGAGGACTCTGAGATCTCCAACGGAACGCAACCGGAGTCTTCCAAGCGCACTGTACGTACCGTAGCCCTATTGATGAAGAAAAACAAGAGCAATAGGAACTTTTATACAATATGATTTAACTACAGGGAGTACTACAGGTGAGTACTACAGGGGGGTACTACAGGAACAATGGTGAATAACCTACGTCACCTAGTGCTGATTGGTAGTAATCACTTACCTACTCGTATATAATTTTTCTTCAAAGATCTCTCCGGAATGATTCTCGTAATACCTTGCCCTTTAAAAATATTGAGTAGTATCTTAAACGCAAACAATTTTGAATAATCATTGTCCTGGGAATCGAAACCCTCATCCTTAAATAAATTCGTTTCATGAGACTATTTATTATATATCAATAAAGCTAGCGTCTAATATTAAAACGTTGTAAATATTCTGTCAAGGTAGAATTCTAAATGAAATATAAATTTGCAGAACATAAAATATTTTATACCCCAGCGTTTTCAATTATGACTTTACGGCCGCATTAAAAAACAAGGAGTGATTCCGTTCAGTTCCTACAACCTAAGTTTACTTTACCGATTCAAGAAAAATATATAGTTGAAGCGGGTTTTAATTAAAACTGCAGGAGCGGTGCTAACGGTTAAGAGCGAGCTTGCAGTGAATTCCTTGCTCGTTGGTTCTTTATTATTCATAAGCAGTGATATTCGTGATGGTTGATGGTTTGAGATCGGCTCCCAAGCATGAGGATAGCCTGGGTTTGATACTCTGATTTGTTATAGTTATATATATAGATTTTAATAAAGACGCATTAGAAATGCATTCAACAGAATTTTTTACCACCATCACTACTACTACTACTACCACTACCACCACTACCACTACTACTACGACTGCTACTACTACTACCACTACCACTACTACTACCACTACTACTATTGCTACTACTACCACAACCACTACTACTACCGCTGCGACTACTACCACTGCTACTATTATTACTACTACTACTACTACTACTAATGCAGATAGCCTAGTGGTCGGAAAGTGGAGCGTGAGATTCGGGCTCCAGACTCGCTCTCAGATACCTATGTTTAATCAGAGTGTACTATTTCGTTTGTAATAGTTTTTAACGATGAAGAAAAACTTCACGAGAAAACCTAAAGTTCTCAAATGTTTGTGAAGTCAACCAATTCGCACTTGCCCTGTGTGACAGATAACTTAACACTGTTTGTGTGTTCATCCTCTTAATCTAAACTTGTGAAAATGAGATGATGATGAGAAAACTTATTTTACTGTTATATGTAAACACCATGGAGTATTGGAATAAAGAATTATATCTGAAATCAGAAATCTGAATTACATTGAAGACATTTATGTATTTACCGGTTCATATACATTATTCATATAAAAATTTAAATGTGTTAGGACTCTGTTTTGATTGCTTCGTCTGTGTGATCCGTAGTAATCGGCTTTACTGCTTTTCCGTACTCACTTAATGTAAAACACGAAACATCCGGGTTAACAGATTGTTAAATAGAATGGCAATGGATATACATAACATTATGTATATAACCATACTTAAATTAAATTAAGAATATGAAATTGAGAGTTTTTAAAAGTTGAAGTTATTTCAGCGTTTTTTTACAATTTGTTCTAATGTTAATTTAGCAATGGAAGGTGTAAGTTATACAAATATATGTAGATATAATTTAATTTATCTATAGAAGTTTTCAGAAATAGGTAGGTAATAAATAGATTTATGAAGTCAAAAAGGAGCATGTAGTGTTTTGAAGGTTTTAGTAGTGGTTTTCGTGTGCTATAGTGTTCCTCCAGTTATACTTGGAGTCCTACCTAACCCTTCGCTACATACACGCGAAGCCAACGGCCTCACGTGGCCTCCGAAGCATGAAAGAGCATATGAAATGATAATATGTCCTTCCTCTTTTTATATACATAGATTATATTCCTGTAATATTGACCGAGCAGATTTAAAAGCATTTACAAGTGCAAAATAATATTCGTTCTTTATACTTTATTTGAAAGGCTTGTTCGTTTTGCTGAGAATAAAAACGCAATTTTAAAGCGCGGAGGTTAACAAAAGGTGCAGTTTGAAGCATGGCCGCACTCCGCTGGCATTACGTTGGCATAATGGCGGTCTTTCAAAAATACCATGCTAAACAATGCCGTTTGTAATGCATTTCGTTAATGAATCTAAGCGGGATTATCCTTGTACAAATAGTTGAGATTTCGGTGTTGGTAGTTTTATTTAATTAATAAACGCTTTGTATATTTGTAGTAAGTAGTGGTAGGGCAAAACGCTATTACTTAGACTCCGCTGTCCGTCCGTCCGTCTGTATGTCTGTCTGTTCGTCTGTGCCACTGTCTGTCGGTCCGTCTGTCCGTCGGTCCGTCTGTCCGTCTGTCCGTCAGTTCGTCTTTCCGTCTGTCCGTCTGTCCGTCTGTTCATCTGTTCATCTGTCCATCTGTCCATCTGTCCGTGCGTCCGTGTGTCCGTCTGTCCGTCTGGCCTGTGTGTCCATCGGTCCGTCTATCTGTCCATTCAAGTGATGTGTTGGAATGTTATATGTTATTATTATAATTTAATTGTAGTTAGTATATAATTAAAAAAACAGTAGACGGTATTTTTTAAA
The DNA here is from genome assembly GCA_018249915.1 of Cecropterus dorantes dorantes. NCBI lineage: Eukaryota > Metazoa > Arthropoda > Insecta > Lepidoptera > Hesperiidae > Cecropterus > Cecropterus dorantes. Next base: position 3,164 of record DWLI01005111.1, read on the forward strand.
CTATTACAGTTAAATTTAGTGTCCTGATCTCCTCGCCCGATTACCCACGGAATTATTATATTTTCTTCTTCTGATAATAAGTAATTATCAGTAGAAGAAAATGTAATAATTGCGCCGGCGCCAAAAAATAAAAACCAACGGTATAATATCTAATGTTATTATTTTATTTCCAAGAAACATTGCAGAGTTTGTTTCAAAAGATATCCTCGCGTGTTCGCAGAAAATTCAATAAGCTCAGAAGTCGCGCCACTCAGGGACTCCGTAAATACAATTACACGGGATTACGGCGGTCACTGAAAAATTTACACCAACTCCGTAAAGTGACTCTTGACTTCAACGCTCGTAATTGAAGATGTCTGCTGGTTCTTTACTTTCGTGGCATTGTGGTAAATGTAATTGGAATGGACTCGATTGATGGTTTGAAATATATTATTTGTTTTATAATTGACGCGAACTGAATTACAATTGTTTTTATGTAATAGTTTTATTGTTTTTGTGAGGTGCTGTTGATTTTATCATTGGATACATATTACGGTCGTAGAATAGTGATTTAATATATACAATCCACACCTTCACACATGATATAATTAGCTTATTTATATTATATTATACCTATAGTATAACGATCCCGTATGTTTATTCAGGTCATAAACTATCTGTGTGCCAAATTTCAGCGAGATTTGACCAGTAGTTTTTGCGTGAAAGAGTAATAAATACATAAACGTTGTCATAAAATTTTCCACTTTATAATATTAGTAAGACTATTGTCAAACTTCCTCTCTACACTCTTCAAAACAAACATCACTAACTTTATAATACTGCCAATTTCAAATGTCACTAAGCTATGACGTATTGTCATTCAAACCAAATGTGCTTGTAAACTGTGTTCTTAATTGGTTGGGGCTAACTGGTTGGGTTTAAAATTCAGTTGCAAGATTTGTCCCTCACACACATACAAACAAATAAAGTAAGTTAAATAAAAGCTTATAATAAAAAGTGTTACAGTGATAAACGCACATATAAACTGCTAACATTCAAGTTTTAATAAATAAACTGCTAACGTACGTGAGTTTAGTACAAACGGGCTACAAACGAGATCTATTTAAAACAGCTTCCAGCGTGGTAACTGCTTTGAACAACACACACCTGTTCCGAACGCAATAGTACACCTCACAGGCTCGCTAATGACAAGTAAACACACGCCGTTTTCACTGTAACATAGTTGTTTTTATGGTTGGTTATTTTAGTCGGAAACGGTTTTGTACCCGATATTTAGTAATATCAAGAATACTATTTAGTTTTCTTATATAGATATCAGAGGCGTGCGAGGCAAGGCATGAGGCCAAATCTATCGATATCAGATGATATTGGCACCAATTGCACACGTAAAATTTTATTCGCTGCGTCTCTTTCGCACCTAACTTAATAATGAACATTGAACAGAGACGTAGCGTATATAAAATCGACACTATTCGTTTTACATTTAGTGAATAGATTTTGAATGTGTGTGGTATAGAGAATTATTCAAACTTGATGTACCGATTAGATTTATACCTATAAAAATGAATCTATATTTCCTTTGGTCATAGCATCACGCGTAAGCGGCTGGACCGATTACGCTAATTATTATTTTATTGCGTTTGCTGCAACCATGAGAACGTTCTTATAAAAAAAAGGAAAGTTGCGCAATAAATTACACTAATCAACAAAACCTAACCATATGAGTATGACATAATTGTCAGTCTTATTAACTTGAATTCAAAATTTATAATTAAGACAAGACAAAGTCTGTTGGATCAGCTAGTTGTAAGTTGTAGATACTAGCCGTGCTCCGCGGATTCACCCGCCACTAAATAATAAAAAAAACAGCGTGATGTTATATAGCTTAAAGCCTTCCACAATATACGAACTATTTAACACAAAAATAATTCTACAATTCGAACCAGTAGTTCCTGAGATTAGCCGCTTCAATCAAATAAACTCTACTGCTTTATAATATTAGTATAAATATTAAAATGTTAATAAATTGAGGCTTAGTAATAATATTATCGTAAATAACAGCTAAAAAATACCTAATTAGATTACATTAAAATTCAAAACAAAAGGCTCTCCCCGAGCACCTCAGCCCAAAGTCCCTCGGACTGCCATTTATCATTAGATTTCCCAACGGCATACCTTAACGTATCCAAAGTCTAAGGTTTGGTAAACACGAACGCTAGATGTGTAGCGAAATTAAATACGTGAATCGCAGGCGAATCGGCCGCTGTAAAAAACGGCGTCTCCCTTGACCTTAATTTATCGATCCCGAGGGAAACAGCACGATCGAGTGGAAAGAAATCCGAGAAATGTGAAATATTCTCGCTCATTGCTACAGCTTCAGGTCGCAATCAACTGTGAATGTCAAGGTTGCTATCGATTTGAGTCGGAATAAGAAAATACATAACTTGCACGATGGAACAAAATTGACGGCGCTGATATTTTTGGTATCGTCAATAAGTAAATGTTTCGTGTCGTGGTTTACTATTTTCATGTGTTTATAGTTGTTGTTGACGACCCTCGTGGTGGAATGGTCACCGGTCTAACACGTAGTGGGTCCCGGCTAGACAGATGTCTGTCTGGCCGAATGATGAGTTAGGTCTGTCTGTTTTAGGTCTGGGTGTTTGTGTATTCGTCTTTGTGTGTCCATGGCACCAACGAAATAGGGGAAAAGCCTAGTATGAGGCTATGAGTGTAGAAAGCGTTTATGCTTACTACTGTTTCCGTTTTTATCCTACTTTACTTTTCTAACGTCGAGACAAAAGCAGTACAGGTGAAACCTGAACCTCGACCAAGTGGACTGAAAACCTGATGCAGACGGTGACTATTCGCTGTATTTAAGTGGCGCAGGACCAGTCGTTAGGAGTGACCTATGTTTAATAGCGAACTAAACGCTGATAGATACATTTTTATATATTATTGAAGTAGCAAACTGCCACCCATATACATCAGCCCCAGATAAGATCGGAGTCTTGCTAAGGTTGACCACGGATGCGTTCCTTCTCCTAACACTGCTGTTATTAGGCTGAAATAGGCGTGGCAGTGGTACTTCTTGAGTCGAACTAACAAGGGTTTTTCCACCTTCGATTCTTACTTATTATATGAATCCAAAATATCATATTTACAAATGATCTTAATCTATTTATTGAAACGTTTATAAATACTAGTTTGGCAGAGACACTAATACAACGGCAAAATATTTTACAGAAACTGATATATTAATCGTCAATCCATTATGGTTTTACTTCTGGTAACGGTTCTCTTCTTAGAATTAAAGACTTTTATGACATAGTCCACCGAGCTGGGTAAAAGCAATAGTACATTACATATACCTGTGACAAATGTCCTTTACCTTAAAAGATCATGATAATTATTTATTTTCATACGCACAACAGTTTAGATAATTCAGTGGTGCGTATGTAGAATTTACATTCTCAGACCTTACTTTGAGAGGCTGCATTTTAGTTATAATTATGGCCTTCACTTCTCTGATATACACTGATATACATAAATCAAATAAAGACAGCCATAAACGGGTGATCATATAAACATACGATCGATTCTGAAAGAAAAAGAGTATATTCTTCAGTTCATTTTCAATGATACAGATATAACGTAAAACTGCTACTGCGTACTTCTATTCTGAAGTAAACTATGTAACCATTCCCGTCTATTAAACGATGGAAGCAAATAAAATATGGACAGCCTCTTTATCTATGCAGCAGCTGCAGCGCTAACTGCAAGGGATGTATTCGTATTGCACTGGTTTAATGTTGGCATGTAGTATGACTACCTATACTATATGTAGCGAGATGTTTCGTTAAGATAAAGTTTAGATGTAGGTCTTAGACCGATAATTCAACGTGCATTGTCTCGACTATCAATCCAGGACCATTCACAGGTGACCGATAGATATGTGGATTTGAATGTATGCACATTAACGTCGATTATACCGTTACTACATGAGTTTATTAGATCGATATAAGAATTTATAATATATACAATTGTTATATAGATCAAGTAAGAATCACTTAATGAATTGCAGTTCAATTTAATCTGTCGATACCGAGACATCTTGACACCGTGACACCGTGACATTTAAACATCACCGCATCTAAATAATTGATACATTGAATTAATTCTAATTTGTCGTCATTTAACAATTGGTATGTACTCGTAGTTTTGTACGGTTGGGAGTTAGAATAACTAGTGATGTGCCGGAGATCCGTATCCGCTACTGTTTAGGCGGATCTCAAACGGATCGTTTGATACCTATTATTAAATACAAATTACTTATAAATGTATCATATTTACAAAAATATAAATGTACATAGGCGATTGTAGCAATAAATTAATATAAAATTCCATATTGTTTATTATAATAACATGTTTAGCTCATATTACAAAAATCAAATATCTTAACATTATATGTTACTACATATAATTGCAGTGTACTTTGCAACGATAGAAAAAACGTACGCAATTATTGTGTTAGGGGATCGTAATAAACTCGTACTAAGGCCACAGGCAGAAGCATGTTAATAAAGCAACTGTCGCTTCAAGGACACGCGCACTAAAGTAAGGAAATTTGTAAGAAAGTTGAGATCCGTATCCTTATCCGCGGATCTAGACACCAATGATCCGTATTCGTATCCGTATCCACGGATCTATCATTTTAGTGATCCGGCATATCACTAGGCCTATTGTCATTTAGGTATCCGACTGGCTGGGAATCAAACTCGGAAACCATGGTGTATCAAAACAATACTATATGCCTATGTACGGTGTAGTATTTAGTATTTATGTTGTCAAGTTACATAACCATGTATCGCGAATGTGTATCATTACAATATTTACGACACAATCATCGTCATTAGCGCGGTAATGCGTCCCGCGTAATCGTTATCATCACGAGGCAGTTATGGGGAAATTAAGCCGCGTGTAAACATCGTCTAAAATAGCTTAGACCAGCGTGATTCAAAGGGTCGCGACCCCTTGGGGGGTCGTCAAGTCTCCGAACAGAGGTCTCGGAGCTTCAGTCAAACAATATACATAAACTTAAAAACATTTTAAAGGCGTTTTGACGTATATTTAAGCCAGTAAGTTCTATTCTTCAGGGTTCCTATAACATTTGATGTAAAATATAAGTTACAAACAACTAATGGTGGGCAGGGGAATGGCGAAATATTTTCATATACTAAAGGATTCGTAAAATATTTTACATGCTAAGAGGATCGTGCCATGAAAAAAGATTGAAAATCACTGATTTAGACCAAGGTACATGCAAAACTAAGTTTTTATTTGACTTTATTTAAAGGCAGTTGTCTGCTGTGATTATAAGCCAATGGAACTCATGGAAATTTATTACGAAATAAAAATAAGGTGTACTAAGTTAAGTAAATCCTTCAATAAATTAATTTATAACGTCTTATACATCTGACTTGTAAAGGAATTGTGTATGGTTTAACTCGACTCTAGCAACATATTTATTGTTGTTATAGCACAACATCTAACATCACTGGCAGCTCACAAACACAAAAACAGCGCCATCCATAATATTATCACATTGTATGTAGTCAATTCGCACTTGGCCAGTGCGGTGGACTAGGGCCTGAAACTCTCTCAATCTGAGAGAAGACCCGTGCCAGCAGTGGCACAATAATGGGTTGACAGAATCGTATTGTTGTACTGCTAAACACTCATGATTTTATCACGTACTAGGTGTGCTACGCGGTTTGAACCGTTACTCAATAAAAAAGAAACAAACAAACATAGCGTGATATTACATAGCCTATAGCCTTCCTCAATAAATGGACCATTCAATACAAAAATAATTTGTAAATTCGAACCAGTAGTTCCTGAGATAGCCCGTTCAACCAAACAATCTCTACTGCTTTATAATATTAGTTTAGATTAGCTGAAATACCCATGCTTCGCTACGTAACAAAAAAAATAGGTTTTACTTGATAACTGTTGATGTAACATGAAAAGTGATACAGACCTTTCAGATAGAAAATTAAATTTGAAACTTCGTAAATGCCATCAAATTTAGCTACTTTTTAGCGTTCTCTTTTTGTTTTAAATGGAAATATGAATGTCTGAAACCAAAAAGTGTAGTCAAGTCACTAAAATAGTCGCCATCTTTAAACAGTGCAAACAAAACATCTAAACCAAAAATCGCCTAAAATTTGATCTATAAGCATCTATGCAATTTTTTTGTAAATCGGACCAGTTTTTCTTGCGTGATTGAGTAATAAACAAACACAGATACGCACCGTCTCATTTTATAAGCTTTTATTTTTGTTACAAGTATAGATATAGATAGTCATACTTACTACAGAACTAAATAATCAGTACCCTTAGTACGGGTTTATCTTGTTTCCTCAAAACAATAATTGTTTACGTTTTTGCTGATACATTGCAACGTACACTTCACGTTTTTGTTTACGTTCTCGACCATACTTTGCAATGTACTTTAAAATGAAGTACGGAAGCAAACAATGATTGTTTTGAGGAAATAAGATAAACTCGTACTAAGGGTTTTCACAAATACTACTGTATTTCGGTTAGGGGTGTGTAAGACATTTACGAAATGTTCCACCTTGGCAGCAACACCACTGAGGATATAATGAAGCCAACTTTAAAACATCGCACTAAATTGCTTCCTCAATTCCAATAAAAATCAAAGTTTTTTTTTTTTTTTTGGAGAAAAGGACTAGATTTTAGTACAATAAGGTTCATTGTATGGGTGCTATTCATATCCTTGACCCACTGAGCGGGGGCATTGACTGTGATAAGTAACCGGCTTTTATCGTTGTAATACTAGGTCATCAGTTAGTTAATGAGTAACAGACATTCATCGTCCTTGAATTTTAAGCATGGTCGTAGATCGTGACATACTCATACTTTTGGCAGAAGAATCAATTACGATTAAAGATTAAAGAATCAATTAATTATTTGTAATTTTGTTTTTTTTTTGTTCTTTCGCTTGGATGTACCATATGTCATAGATATCACTCTATCAGGTGGTAGAAACAGGGTAGTTCGACCAGGGAGGTTGCACCGTCATGTCAGCTTCTAGCGTGAAGCAGTTTATGCGTTTCGGTGGAAGGTGTGGTTGCCGGCTC
>DWLI01005112.1:0-10324 GCA_018249915.1 Cecropterus dorantes dorantes
GTTTCTCCTCAATAGTTACCAAATATCACTTACGCGGTATTATCATATAAGCGACGATAAATAGTATAAATTATTTGAGATATATTTTTTAGATAATATTTTTGCCTTATGACTACACTTTTATACATACGGGTACAGACATACTTATTCGAGGCGTTCGTGCTTAGTCCTCAGAGGTGGCATCGAATTTGTAGCCAATCTCAGGTAAGACTTCACTTTATTTGGAGTTGATTACAGATATCCAATAGCGGCAGAGGTCTCTTACCATCATAATATGAACTGCATGCTCGTTTGTTACTTTCATATTATACACGCTTTCTACACTCATAGCCCCGCCACACCCAGAGCCAGAGCAGAAATCTAAATTGATCATTCAGATGTCTGTCTAGCCGAGAATCGAACCCGGAACCCAGTGCGCGTCAGACCGGTATGGTGATCGCTCCGCATTACAATTATAAAAGTTTAAAAGTGAACATGTTAGAACCCTTCGCGTTTTGTTTTATCGTACTGTAAATAACCCCACATGGCTTGTTATCCGTCTATACTATAGATTATATAAGCTGTCTATAAGTGGCAAATATTCACCCAGATTCGTGTTAATTCATGTAAGTTAGTAAGTGAGTAATCTACGTATATATGCAGAAATACGAGTATACTAACACCTAACACCTCACATAGGTTAGCTGTCTATAAGTGGCATATATTAATATATCCGGTTATCAAGATTCATGATGATTTATGTAAGTTAGTAAGTAAGGTATTTATAAACGTAAATGTGCAGGAATATACTAACACCTTACACCTCACATACTCAATTCCAGGCAAATATGTATTTAATGCAGTTTAGAAGATAGTAAATTATTTATACATATCTGTACATACAAATTATGAGACAATTTGAAATACACTTATTATTATAAGATGCAGTATACACAATACGTAAATAAATTCTAGCGAGCGAAAAATCGATGTGGTAAAGCAAGGTACGGAATTTTGCAACATATTGCGATATTTAACGAAATATGGAATATATGCGATTTATATTAAGTTAAACTTTTATTTATAAACCTTATTTATTATTTCCCTATATTAAGTAAGATTATATGTAAATATAAAAGATTCAAGACATATGTATTCATGAAACTTAAATAGAGATACAACATGACGTCGGAATACAATTAAGCATGTATCTTTTAAAAACCTGGCAAAATGTTAATACGAGTATTTCAGGCTTATATCATAGCTTCTTACATAGTTTGTCAGAGTAAACATATAATATACCTTACATACAAAAATATTTGAACTAAAATACAACATGTATTGTCTAACACCTATATCTAGATTAATTGAGATGTTTAGAGCATTGAGCCAACTTTATCCGTTGGTGAGAGTAATCTTCGTTCACAAAGGGTTCTACCGATATACATAAGTTTGGAATCCTAGGGCAATAAATCATGTAAATCCCGGATCAAGTACCATTACCCTGAATTTGTTTTACCTAATCAATAAATACGTGTGATGGTGTTTAAGTCTATCAGGGCAGATGGCGCTCTTTCTTAATATTTTTCGATTGAGAAGATCTACAGATTGGCTTAGTCGGGGAAGTAGGACAAATGAAGATAATCTCATATATGTAGATACAAGTTTTCTCTAGGTTTTAGTGAGTTAAAATCTCACATAACTCTGCTATTTCTCTAATATGGATCAAAAGATGCCCCCCGGAAACCATAAATAAAAAAGGTACAAGATACAATGATCTCGAGTTAATACGAGTAACTTACCTCTTCTTGTCAATTCAGAACATGAAGTAGACCTTGTATACTTATCTTACTTTTATGATACATACTACTATATATACGGAAGATTGGATTGATGGATGTTTATTACTCAATCACGCCAGAACGGCTGAAAGGATCTGGGCAAAATATGGCACAGAGATAGATTACATTCTGGAATACTACACATGCTAGTTTTTATTCCAGAAAAATGCACGTTTCCTATGTATGTCCTTATTCCTATAGGATACCATATATCATATGAAATTTAAACGTAGGTAATTTTACGAGGTGGTAGAATCAATGTAATTCGACCGCAGGTACCGCGGCACGTGTTTCTAGCGTTTCGGTAGAAGGGCGTGGTTGCCGGCATACTTATATACATATGAGGTGACCATTTTTGACCTCACGAGTAGCAAAGCACTGACTTCAGATAGAACCCCTATATGAAGTTGCTTACAGATGTCCATGGACAGCGGTCAACACTTACCATGGTGTGCATGCAATAAATAAAAATAATTCATATGATTTAATTCTTACATCCTTTGACTTCAGTGAATGTATGGATAGTGGATACGAAGCTTCTCTCATACATTCTCAACATATGAACACCAAAGCACATAATTTCACTGCTCGTTAGAATTTATGCGTGACCAACGACGTAAAGCACTAAAGTACAAATCATATTGATTTATTTCCTAAGCATTAGTATTACCATTTAAATTCTAACATCTAAAACTACATTTTACTGTTTTTACGATTAATAAATTGAGTTTTATAACAAAACAAGCGTCCATTTTAGAAAATTATATATTAAACAATAGTCCGATAATAGAATGCTTCAGACTTCAAAATGGTACGTATGGAATGTATGTAGAAAAAAATCATGGTAAATATTGTAGATTATAATATTTACTTGATTGAAAATGAAAATAATCAGAAAAAAGTGGAAATGACAATGAATACTCCAGGAAAGGTCCCGTGGATTCAAAAGTTCTTATTGTTTTTAAATATCACTTACAATATAAATTTGTCAGCGTTTTTCGCGGAATTTCACCTACAAAAGAGCAAGCTGACGTCACACTCTTAGCGGGGCTAACCCAGTTTGTTGTGTTAAAACGCTTCTTTTCATTATAGCCCCTACCACGACACAAAAACATATTTTTCAAACGGTCTCAATGTGTTTGTAAGATATTTAACAAGAAAATTACAATTTTGCTTATAGACACATAAGTCCCGTGATACGCAGGATCGCAAGCAAATTATATTAACTATGTAACAGTGTAAGTCGTAGTACTGTAATAAATTTCGGCCATAAGATACGCCATCCAAACCCAAAAAAAAATTCTCAATCAAGTTATTTCTTTGCATGTCTAGGTATAATTTAATTGAAATACAACACGGAATATTCGGCTGCTGCGTTAATTCTGGTCTTTTCTATTTATAAACCCGTGACTTAATTCTCTTTTATGTAATTTTATGTAATTTTATTCTTAATGCATAGTAGTGCTTCATGTATCTCATATTAGTCAGGAAATACTTAGCTACAAAGTGACTGTGGTTAGGGAGACATATTTTTCCGAGGTATTCCACTTTAGTCCTCAGGGGTAGCAATGCATCTGTGGCTAACCTTGGGTGAGTTATCTTACCTAGGGTTGATTACAGATGTCTATGGACGGCAGTGGCCACTTGCTATCGGGTGGGCTGCATGCTAGTTTGCTACTTCCATAATATAAAAAGTGAATCTAAGTTCGTGTTTTCTTTCAGAAATTTGATATAAAAAATGTGCACATATAGTAGTGGTAATAAATAGCAAGTCTTAGCTGCAAAGAGGTCAATGGAGCCCTTTGATCCGCGCTCTCACCTGTGCCCTCGAGAGCCTGGTCTTTGCGGACTAGACACTTCAGTGTACTTAGCCCGACCTACGGTGTTTACTTTTGTGGTTCTCTCGATACATACTAAGCTTTTGTGCTTACTTTGATAGATGTATAGATCCGTTTAATCGAAACGAAACCGTCAAGGCGATATATGTAGTTAATACCACTTGTCCGATAAAATTTCAGATTTATCGAAACTTTTATTTTCTTGGGACCCAAGTGGTTTTGAGAAAATTGAGAATATATTAAAAGTTCTTAAGACTTTTTCTTAGTATAATATTTTATTTTCTATTGACTAGCTGAGAAGTAAGCTTGAAACTTTGATATTAAGACAATCAATTGAATCAAGTACTAAATTTAATAGTAATGAATAGATTTTCTGTTGTTCTGTGTAGCGCAGTGGTAAATATACTTTGCAGCAGAAGATTTTGCGTTCTATTATAATATCAGCCAGTTATATGTAATATAAATGATGAATTTAAATTTAGCCTATCATGGTGCTGGGTGCTTATGTACTTGTCTACACGTGTGTCCAGTGCTACAAGAAACTTAGTGCTATAAATCTTATAAATATTATTTTAGTATGTGTAAATTTGAATGTTATTACATTTACAAAGTATTCATACTGTATATGAATACTTTATAAATGTAATAACATTCAAGTTTAGTAAAGGGATCAAACCAAGAAACTAAAGCATTTACCCCTATGACAAAAATCGTTAACTTATTTGTCGGGCATTTATGTATTTTTTGTATTATATTAAAAACTGTGAACCAAAGCTTAAACTTGAGATCGAGGGTCTCTATAACTCTTTAGAGGAACGTAATCGAAATATTTTTAAATAAACGTGACTTCACAATCCACGTACGGTCTTTACGTCCGTTAATATTTACGCCTGCCATATATTTCCCTTTATAGAAGGAGACATGTTTTTGTTAAATATTTGTGAATCTTTTGAATGTGATGCCGATAAAAGGGTGTTTGTATTTCAAGCGCTCGGTTCCTATTTGAATGATAATAGTGGTAGAAATTTATTTGGTCATAAAACACGAGTGTTACCGGTCAGGATTATGACAAAGGTTTTATCGCCAGAGTGGTAGTAAATTGTACTTGAACTGTCAAGATTTCGTATGTCTCAGTTCGACGGTGCAAGATATTTGTCATATATTTTTATGTAACAAAGCAAGTTATTAGCGTTCAACCCACCTGGTATTATGTATCAGTCGCCTATTTAATCTTAAAGGAAAAAAGAAAAAAGTGTTGTTACCCTGAATATAGTAAATTAAACTTGTCTAAAGCTAACCTGAGTAAGTTTAGCTTTAGGCTTTACTTTAAGGGGTAATAGGAACGATGGTACAAAAATACTAAGATAATTATATTTCACACCTACTATATACATATATATCATTACACCTATATTTTTCATTAATCTATGCCTAAATTTAATTATTTACTATGATTTATGAACATTTAGTTTGTTTAAAGGGTAACATACTGAAATCAAGAAATTAAGATTCGGAAAAAAACTGATTAAGACTCTGACTGATCCAAGTAAGTAAAGTTAGTAAAAATTATCAATAAACATTAAATTTATCAATAAACAAGTAAAAATTACCGAAACTTATATCAAATAACATCTAGAGACACATGACCAAGAGCCTTCTAATTTTCGTATCCGTCATCTTCAATTACGTTTCATTGATACATAGCAAATATAAAAATCAAACGCTATCCCGCTGTGTCATAGCTATGTTATTGTCAATTTTCGCAGACAAATATACGATTTATAGCCAATTTAAAACCGATAAAAAATTCATATCGAAGATCCGTTTTATAACCTTTTCGATATACTAATTTATGTTCTACGAAACTCCGATATTTAAACAGCTATAAAAATGGTTTACTTTGATAAAGGTGGTAAAAAAAAATACTTGGGATAAAATAAATGAGCCGATATTTATAATAAACAAAAACTTATAAAAATAACCGTTAAATATTTTATAATGTATTATATCTTACCTTATACGAAATAGGTTTTTAAGTTATGTAATGTTCACTATTAATTCACATCATGTCTTAGCCTTTGCTCATGTTTTTGTTCAAAATATTAACATATTTTTATAAGGAATATATAAAACTGAACTCAAATGATAGATATTACATACAATTCATAGAATAATGTGTTTACTATAAAAGATTGTAAGTATTCTTCGTTCTATCCTATTTCTATCGAATTGATTGTACTGAATAAGTCACCGGTATGAACAACCACACAAAAAATATTACTTTCTTTATTTAAAAATATTTATTTTATTGTCAATTCTGATTTTACTTCCAAAAGGTAAAAAGTAACATATAATACATAAAATACATCGGATACAAATACCGTGGGCGGCAGTGGCCACTTAACATCAGGTGGGCGCAAAATAAACCATAAAAACCGCAATAAATTAAAACGTGTTAAATATAAAAGTTTTGCCATTTATTTTATAATAAAACATTCATAGAAGTAAAGAAAAATATACGGTTACAAGAAAGGGTTAAAATATCATTTTAGCTTTTCGGTACAAGTACAACTACTAAACTTTACACGCCATTTCATTTTCGGTAACTTCTTACCAAAGTAATGCGAAACGAAAGAGCAACTAGGCATATCGCTAACGACAACATTAAGGGATATCTCCCACATATAATATTTAAATACATCTCGTAATGCTACGAGGAGTTCAAAACTGCGTACAATAAGCAATTTGAGTCGGCGTAAAAGTGGCCGTTGTTGTCTTAATTTAGTACAATCATTATGCATATTGCATGCCTCACTTGCCTCTGTTTCTCGATAAACCGTGCTCGTTTTCCGCCGAGTTTTCCCTTTCCCCGCTTTTTTATTATTAAGGGCCGCATTTACCTGGGGATGTAAATTCTGGCCGTACACTCGGATACACAAGGCAGAGAAACCATTTAATTCGGTTATTTTTATAATTTTCTTTCTTGTTCGTTCCTCTGGTAGAAATAAGTTTTGTTCGGTAAATTCCTACGTAGATTTTCTTATTTAAGTGGGTTGCAGATATTTTATTAGATAGTTTTTTTGCGACAAACTAGCCGGTTTTTATTTTCAATTTTAAATGCATGTGAATTCTATGTCACCATTGTTAAACCAAGCAATACACATCTGTTTTCATGTTGTATTCCTAAGTGTACTGGTCGACCTAGAACTAGGTATATAATAATTATTGTCTTATCCCAATTTTTTAGCATTTTAGAAATATTGTATTTATCTTACATCTAATTTAAATTGACAAATCGAATCATCAACATCAAACCCTCAACATCCAGCGAGAATCTAAAAATCGATACTAAATTTGTTATTCTTAAAAAAATAAGAACAACTCACTGGGTTCGGTTGTACAAAATCGACTAAAGCTGAGGCATCGCTCACAATATTGTCTTGGTAATGGGCAAGACGCCTCGCCATATCCCGAACCCACTGAAATAAAATTAGCCTCAGGGCAATAAATTCAAATCACGGCTCACCGTAATTTTAGCCTCCTTTTCACCAGACAATATTCGCAGAAACATCCTTAATTCGGTTACATTTTGTTAGCGTAACTAGTGTTATCTACTGTTGCTTTCTTCCCGTTACGGTCGAGATTGTTCGAGGTAATGAAATTACTGAGATTCGATTGATTCTTCGATTAACTACACGGGTTTACCAAGAAGTGATTGCTTGTAGGCTTGCTCAAACCGCAAGAACACTCCTTGGATTGAGTTTATGATTCGACTTCCTGTGAAGGACGTAATGTTCATTTTGTATCGAGTTTTGTTCGTAATTGAAAGAAGGTTTTACTTATGAAAATCTAGTGCCAGTCATTGTTATTTTTTTATTTTATATAATCATGTTCTACGGTATAGAAATAATAAAGCACTTGTATGCTATTTACATTTATTTTAAGGAAGCGTTTATGATTTTTATGTGGTTTCATTATGTGGTTCGCGATCGACTGACAAATATGTTACACGTTAATACAATTAAATTTTATAAGGAATGTGCAACTTTTACAATTCACACGCTACACTTTCTGTGGAATACAGGTGTTACAAATTATGTAATGTTGATAACAGACCCAGAGATCGACGTGGGTGATATAACTATTTCTTTCTCTGTTTACGTGTACTAATTGTAATTGTTGAACTGATATTATGTAATTTTCATCTAAACACAAAATACAAGAGAATAATTATACTTGATAAATCTTCAACATTTTTATGACACTAATGTTTCCGGAGTAAAAATTGGGTATGGAATACTTATACAATACTTATACAATAGTTACAAGTTAACGATTATAAGTTTAAGCGACACTAAGATGTCGCTGAATTAAACACATATTTAGAAAAGAGGTATAAGCAAAGTAATCAACAACGATAGCTACCTAAAAGCATCCAATCTTTCACCTTTCGTATTAAGCGGTTTTTACACTACATAGCCCCGCACTAGGATTTCCTCCTGTGTGGCGGGTGCCATGGACACACAAAGACGAATACACAAACACGCAGACCAAAAACAGAAATCTAAATTCATCGTTCTCATGTTTGTCTGGCCGGGAATCGATCCCGGAACCCACTGCGCGTCAAAGCGGCATGGTGACCACTCTGCACGCGGGTCGTCAGTATCGTAAAGCGACAGAAGTTGCCAAGTTCATAAAATTGATAAATTGTATGTATCTGATAATTACATCTTTTTTATGAATATGATTTTTTTATGAATATGAATTCCCAACTAAAAGCGTTTATGGTGTTGAAGTACATACGAATTACCTTAAATTATAACTAAGAAGACTGTCATTTCGATTTTACAAGTTAAAAAAAATCAAAACCGGTTTAGCTATTAAGGAACGATGTCACATATACATTTACCCTAAAAACCCATTTCTTTTTATACTTTTGTTAAAAAATGATTTTGCATCTCAAAAGTACAGTTACACTTTTATATCATTTTGGACGATCGCAAAATTGATACATTTGATATGTAATAGGTTCTCCCGTGAGAAGCAGTTCCACATTTTATATTTTACTATTAAATATATGAGCTTTACAACAAAGTGAATAATTTACTCTCAACATACAAATTGAAACAATAATAAAACAAATTCACCCCGGATGAGAGCACGTTCTCCTTGAACTCCTCCATGATTGTGTTGGAAACAGTCATGTCCTTAAACATGCCTTCCAGCTTCGATGTGAATTGGCACCCGCACTCAGTCTGGAATTAAAAAATATACACAAATAAAACATTTTACACACACACACATGTTAGCTGACGTCATTTTAGAAGTTATACTAACTAACAAAAAAAATGGTCTATTAATTCACTTATGCCCGTATGGTTCTAAATGAGTATGATAAATATATGAGATTAAAAAAACGTTACTTAATATGTTTACTGTAAATAATTTACAAAGTAGTTACAATAAAATATCATATAATCTACTTAGTACTAATTGCTAATACAAGAACATCAATATTATTAATGGACATTTATTGATACATCTTGATATATATAAATTACGTTATCGCGTTGTTTGTCCGCGTTAAACTCCTTAACTACTGAACCGATTTCAATCAAATTTACACACCGTGTGCAGTTTGATTCAACTTAAAAGATAGGCTACTTTAACTTTTAAATTTTTAATGCCCAACGAAGTGGGCACGGGTTTGCTAGTATCATAATGTAATAAACATACACCAAGGTGATTTTTTAATGACAAGATTCTAATGACAATAACAGAATAATATGAAATAAATTATGCAGCAGGACGAAACTTTATTACTCATGAATATGCAAAGTAAAAATTTATCATTGCACAACATGCTTAATGGCATAAAGATAATTTGTGTCATTACTGTACATATTTCAATAAAAAATAATATATTGTTAATTTGACAAAACAACTTCATATTTCGGTAAAATTAAGATGGGATGTTGCATAATTTATTTCATACAACTATAATCCTGCTTAAAGTCTTTTTACTTCTGCAAAATTCTTTACCTATCTAGTATATCTCGAATTATTTATCAAACATAGTTTCAATTACCAACCACATAATTCTAATCAGACTCTTTTAATGAGATGTGATTAAAATGAAAAAAAGACTTTAAGCATGAATTCCACCTACAAGATTCATACAAGTCAGAGACATTTGTTCGGACACTTACGTCCATAGTGGTAAAGAATTTTGCAGAATGATATGGGGGAAGGGGAGGTGTACAGGTGTGGGTTAGTCACAGGCCGGGGTGTCGATTTGTGAGACGTCGCCGATAATACAGTGGAAGTCCCGTGGCTCCACGTCTCGCAATAAACCTTCGTTCTAGAAGTATTGTAAACAAAATTATATCTAACTAGAGGTGCCTCGCGGTTTCACCCGCTACTACATAAGAAAAAAAAAACAAATATTATATTATATAGCCTATAGCCTTCCTCAATAAATGGACTATTCAATACAAAAATATTTTTTTAAATTCGAACCAGTAGTTCCTGAGATTAGACTGTTCAACCAAACAAACTCTACTGCTTCATAATATTAGTATAGGTTTAAAAAGTAATTACTTCATATAACAGAAATCCATTTGATAAGTGACAATGAATAACGTCGAAAAAATAAAGATTTAAAAA